>WSYH01006310.1:0-38999 GCA_036426205.1 Ascaphus truei
TTCCTCGGGGTGGAAATAGAGGGTAGTTGTGGAGTTTTGGTTCTGGGGGGTATCTCTAGTGAGGCACTGGAAGTAAATGCCACCCGGGGTATGGGTGAACTTACTACCGAAGTATTGCTCCTCCATGGGGAGTGAGGTACTTAAGAGCTCGGCCTGGTAGGGTACCCCAGCGATGGGTCCGGGAGTAGAGGTCAAGGGTATGGTGGCCAGAGCTGGGTATATCACTGGGCAGCCCGTGGCTAGAGCGTCTGGTAAATACAGAGCCTTTGGAGCCCCTTCTTCACATAGGTCATGGTCGGCAACCACTAGAAATATGGTCCGCCGGTGCGTAGTGTCATACTTGCTTCCCAAAACCCATGCTTTGGATAGACCAGGGAGTTGGCGAAGGTATTGGCAAAGTTTGTGCGCGTGGGTAATGCTGGGAATATCTCCCACTGCTAGCACGTGGCGGGGGCTCACATGCAGTCCCAATGCCGCGTACTTCTTGTTTAAATGGTACAAACATGGCGTTCAGGTCTCAATAATTTAACTGCTGCATAGGGCACCCCAGGTCTGAGAATCTCAGCAGCACCTCCAAATGTAGCGCACTTCCCCCACCCCCTTGGAGAATGTGTGGCTATGGTGTGTGTGGTGCAATACCTGTGGCTCACAGGAGGTCTGATACTCCGCTGCAGGGAGCCTGGGGTGTAAACTGGTACGGTGTTCTTCAGCGCCTCCACCTGTAACGGATTCTACTGTGTGGAATTACCCGTTACAGGACCTATATACATATACTTATAGCATAACCACAAACAATGAGTAAAATTTAAACTAACAACTTTACTACAGAACGATAGTATGGCTACTGGTTACAGCCTACCAGCCAGGCCGTGCACGGCCGTAACCACCCGCTTAGTGTCCACAATAGTGTATGTTGGTGCACTTGTGCGTGAGGTACCTGCCGGGTGCATCTGTACCTGGGCGCATCCGCACCCGGGCACGCTGCGTTCTGCGATGGGGTACACGGACCCAATGATGATCTGCGACTCCGGTGCTTCCACGGGGATGTCCACATCAAGGACAGTCTCTTCCTTGGGGTGGTCTGGTCCCAGACTATAAAGAGCCAGGATGCCGCTGTGTGCTGGCTGTGTCCCTTACTACAAGCTACAGGGGCTGTTTCCCTATCTATGGGCCTGACCCTGTAGCAGCCACAAACTGAGGGGAGTTGAGCCTAGCTGGGGCCTATCAGGGGTCTCTGGCTAGTGCAGATGCCACAAGCACCTGCACACTCACACCCTAACCTTTTCGGTGTCCAGCTTCCATCTCCCCAACTCCCTCCCTCACTAACTGACTACTTGACCAACTGCCTAACTCCATACCTGCCCATCATACCTGGGCACTTCTCATCCTATTACCATCGGGTGCATTTCGGAGGAGTCCACTCCCAGTACCACACCAGAGAGACGTGATGCCAGCACACCTGTGATAAAGACACCATGTGCAGCATAGATTCACACATGGCCGTGTGAGTCCTTATTATATTTCTATTTGGTGTATCCCCCACTACTCTTAGCTAACCCCCCTACTTGAGTGGAAAGTTTCCTGTGTTATCTAGTCAATTGGTCTGTGTACTAATTGTCATCCATTGTTTTTTTATTTTTTTATTATTGTTTTCTCTCTCTTTCTCTCTGCTCTGCTTTGCGCTCCCCTACTCTTCCATCAAATATTCTATGAGGATCGTTGGGACGAACCCTCTCGGGTAGAGCTGCATACCTCTCGACGGGCCAGTATTAATTTTTTCATTTATTTATTTGTTTCATTGTTTTCTATTGTGTGCCCCATCATATGTGCATATATCTCAGACATATCCTACTAGATTTCTGAGTGAGCTTTTTGGAGCACCCTAGTCCCCTTTTCCCAGACTATAAAGAGCCAGGATGCCGCTGTGTGCTGGCTGTGTCCCTCACTACAAGCTACAGGGGCTGTTTCCCTATCTATGGGCTTGACCCTGTAGAAGCCACAAACTGAGGGGAGTTGAGCCTAGCTGGGGCCTATCAGGGGTCTCTGGCTAGTGCACCTGCACACTCACACCCTACCCTTTCGGTGTCCAGCTTCCATCTTCCCCACAAATGCAGCAGCCCTATTGGCTACTTGAGTTCCACCTGACTGCAGCACCTGGGGCTGCTGGGGGTTGTAATCCCAAACGGATCTATTCCCCTAATGGCTGCCACTCCTAAGGTGCTTGCTCTGTAATGGCTGCCGCAACTCTTGGCACCTACGCGACGCTGCAACCTCCCCACCCCACTCCACATGAGGTAAGGGGAACCGGAGGAAAGCAAAGGGGCTGAAGGGGAGCCTATAAGGAGACCTGGCCACACTTGAATAGCAGTTAAGGCTGGATTACTGTGCTATATTATGCCTCAGCTCAGTGTATCGCCCCCGAACAATCTTATACCAAAATAGATTAGTTAGTGATTGTAAAAAAAAAAACCAGTGCACTTCATTGCCACCTTCAAAAATAAGGAGGGGGATTTACTAAACTTTGCTAGGCCACTTAAAGTAACATAAATGAACGGCACATTAATAGTAACTCAGTATTCACTAAAGCCATACGTAAAATGAAGCCCATAAAGAGCTCAGCTTTGATTAAAACTGTTGTTAGTGATAATGAGAGGCAAATGAAGCATTATCACATCATATCCTAATCACTAAACTCTGTAAGGCTAAGGCCCCGCTCCCAGAGTCAGCGCACCTGCGCTGCTGACAGGCGGTGCGCTGAGATACACAGACCGCGATCTGCGGTCTGTAGGGAGCGGGAGCCGGAGCGAGAGGTGGGCGGGAGGTGGGAGGTTTGATCGGGAGGTGGGCGGGAGGTGGGCGGTTTGACAGGGAGGGGGGGCGTGGCTTGAGCGGAGGGACCCGCTACTCTCCCCCCCCTCCCTCCACGGACTCGGGCTGGAGCTGGAAGGTAAGTTTAAACACACACACGCAGGCACTCATTCATACACGCGCACACACACACACACACACAGGCAGGCACTCATACACACACACGCGCGCACACACAGACAGGCACTCACGCACTCAGACACATACACACACAGACAGGCACGCACTCAGACACACACACAGAGAAAGGCACTCACCTGCTTTCACTCCACACTCCTCCCCGCTCCCCGAAGCCTCTCCTCCTCCCGAAGCCTCCCCTCCCCATTGGCTCACAGCCACACACGTCACGCGTCAACGCTAGGAAACACCATTCTCTGGTGTCTCCAGCGGCTGACGCGCTACAGCGTGTAGTGCTCTGTGCAGCATGGGGGGACCGGGACCGGCTCGCGAGGATTCCCCTGCTGGTGGGGAACTCGCGACCCGCCGCCCGCGCCAACGAGCGCAGCGGGACCGAGGCCTTAAGGTTGATGTGGGGAAGTAACGTTACGTTAGTAAAGTCAGAACTAAACCTGGTGTTACTACTACCATCCAAAACCTTGAAAAAGGTTTTTGCTTTGTGTTCATAGGTGTAATGCCAAAATTATTTCCCTCTCCTATCTCTCTATTTCAGCTAAAGCCCTATTTCAGAACAAATAAATAAGAACAAAGCCAAGACTCACATAATGTTACATTATTGGAAGATATCACAAGTTTAGGCCACACTGAAGCATTGATTATGTGACGTTAAGCCTATGCAAATGAGCTGAGTTGCAGTTGTTATATCTGCATATAATTATTTTAGACAACAGACGACAGAGAAGCCCAATGCTACATCGAACATGACAAAAATACACAGTAAAATACTTATATATTCTCTTGAAAAAGGGTCATTTAGTTTAACCCTTTGGCTAAAGCATTGTAAGCTTGCGAGCCATGACAAGGCAGACCCTGTTCGCAAGTCCTAACACTAACAGATAAAATACCAACATACCTCTACTAGGATTAAAATTCTCATTTACCTCTATTAGGAGGGGAAAAGACCAGACTGGATCTATATCCAGTAGAAGGACCTACTAACTTGCGAAGTGGGGAGGGGCTGGCTTAAAACCTGGGAAGGAGGAGCACTAACCTCCAACAGCTGAAACAGCTGAGAAGAGGTTAACAAAACCCCAGCAAGCTCTTTTTGGAAACCCTTGAGACCTCACAATATATATATGAGGAAGGTCCCACTCTGAGGACCGAAGCGTTGGCTGCCCTGTGTTGTTAATACACTTTATTTACTTCATTATTGCGGTGTGCTGTCTCTTTGTTCCCTGGATTTCCCTGGTTACCCTGTACATGTTTCTGTATAGGACGAGCATCTGCCTTCATTTGAGAAACCGTGAATGCAAACTATTTTTTCATTGAATATATATATATATATATTCAATTAAAAAATATATATACATACTGAGTTAAGTTATGGTGAGTAAAAAAAGTGACAAAAACCCTCCACAGCAAAGCAAATATGCAAATGTAAATACAACTGTATGCTCATCTGCATGTCTTAGGCAGGTCTGCAACCCCGCCTTTCACCATTATCACCCAGCACACAGCACTTCCACTGCAGCCCTGGCTGTGCTCAAAGCTTTGACCATGCAGCAAGCTTAAGCCTATAGGGAACCATGTTAAAAATGGTTTTTGAAGCAAAAAGTGGCACTGTGTGCTCATTTGCATGTCATTTCCCAGAATCCCTTGCTGCATGGAGTTGCTGTGTCTGGGTGAATAATGGTGAATGCGGTGGTTGGGGGGGTGGGGGGGGGTGGGGTGGTTTGTAGGACCTGCCTAAACATGCAGATGAACATACTTGTTTAATTTACATTTGCATATTTGCTTTGCTTTGGAGGTTTTTGTCACTTTTTTACTCACCATAACTTAACTCAGTATGGTAAACCCCATCCTTTAGCTTCTCTGCATACCGAGTTCACCAACCCCACACTGATGAGACCCAGATGAGACCCACTGATGAAACAGCTGTCTGTGGGTGGGTTTTCTGGGTATGCACCTTAACCCTTGCTGTGACCATGCAGCAAGCTTAGCCATAGGGAACCATGTTAAAATGGTTTTGAAGCAAAAAGTGGCACTGGTGTGCTCATTTGCATGTCATTTTCCAAATCCCTGCTGCAGTGGAAAGTGCTGTGTGCTGGGTGATAATGGGTAGGTGGGGTTGTAGACCTGCCTAGACATACAGCAATGACAACAGTTGTATATATATACATATATAGATATATATACAGGGTACACCAGGGAAATCCAGGTAAAAAGAGACAGCAGCACCCAATAAATGAAGTAAATAAAGTGTATTAACAACACAGGCAGCCAACGTTTCGTCCTCAAGTGGGACCTTTCTCAGGACCAAACGTTGGCTGCCCTTGTTGTTAAACACTTTATTTCACTTCATATATTGCGGTGTTCTGTCTCTTTGTTACCTGGATTTCCCTGGTTACCCTGTACAGTTTTTTATATGGGACGACATCTGCCTTCTTTGAGAAACCGTGAGTGCAAACTATTTTTTTCAATTGATTATATATATATGATAATATATTCTATCAATCTATATTATATATATACTATATATATATATATAGATCCAATGCACAGCCGGCACACCCATATGCAAGTAATAAGTTTTTGGTGCTTATCCCATAAAGCAATACAGACCATACATACCGGTTGCAACACGACATCAAGGGACAGCACGCAGGTTAAAGTAAATGATGAATTTTCTATACATATAAAATTCATGATTTACTTAACCTCCGTGCTGTCCTTGATGTCGTGTTGCAACCGGTATCGTATGGTCTATATATATATATATATATATATGTGTATATAAGTGTCAAAAAGGAGTGCTATTGAGCGTGGCATATGTATACAACAGACAACAGAGAAGCCCAATGCTACATCCAACATGACAAATATACACAGTAAAATACTTATGTGAAAGTTGAAGTATGGGAAAATAATAAAGAAACCATACATTCTACTCTTTGTTCAGAATAAAACAAATTTGAATTGTCATAATTTCTGAACAGTTCCTCTTTTTTTTTTTTTTTTTTAAAGAGTGTTTGTTGAGAAACATTTACAAACACTTTATAGCTTTATAATACATTGATTAAGCAGTGTTTTTAAAGAGTAAAATCTTAGGTTAACAAAATCTTTCCCTCCATTCATTCACCAATTCTGTAAAGCTAATGCTAATATTTATACTCCACTGTTTAAATTGTAGATAAAGGCAGATATTCTTGTCTCACCCTTCAAAAACATCAGTTCATACTCTTTTTATGTCTACTTCATGACATTTCTGTTTGAATGGAGCTCTTATTTGGTGTAGTGTTAGCATCTTTCTTTCGTTATGTTCTATATGCCAAGATTTCTTTACAGAATGTAGGGTCTATTTTTTTCTATTTTCAGAGAAACGTGTCCCTACAAAATAGTGAGACAATGCATTGCTGTGTAAGCAAACCCAGTTTGCTAAAAAACCCCTCCACTCCCCAAACAACTAAACCAGATCTTACTGCCTATTGTTCTCCAATTACTAATCCAAAGAAAGGATCACTAGGTTGAGATGCTCACAGATTTGTTAAGGTTTCTTCGTTCTTTGAACTGAGCTTTGTTAATAATAATAGCAGTTGAAAGTGATTTAATGAGAACATGGCACTGAAACAAAGCTGAGAAAAAGAAGATAATACCAGTGTATGTAGCAAAACTCGTTACTTCCCCACAACTGTAAAACTACAATCCTTAAAAAACAAAAAGTCTCACTCCCAGGAGATGTTATTGCAACGTACATCTGATGATCTTATAGTAGCCTGATAGACATCAATGAATCAATACATTGACAAGGCCAAGACACTCTCATAACTGAAAAAGGAAAAAATCATGTAGGCCTTGGTCCCGCTGCGGCCTGGCGGCGCACGGCTGCGGGTCACTAGCTGCTTGCCTCCATTCTGGAGGTCCCAGCTGGCTCTTTCCGGCGTGGCTGACTGCGTGCTGTGATGCATCAGCCAGCCGGAGCTACAAGGAGCTTGTGTTTTCGGCGAGTGTCGCGTCACGTGACACGCAAGGGAGCCAATCCGAGTTCCCCCTCTGCTCCCCCCCGACCCGCCCGTTCCAATTTCTCCCCTCTGCCCGATCCCCGTTACGATTTCCCCCCTCTGCCCGATCCCCGTTATGATTTTCCCCTTGCTCCGATTCACCCCCCGTGTGTATTTGCCTGTGTGTGAGTGCCTGTGTGTGTGTGTGAGTGCCTGTGTGTGTGAGTGCCTGTGTGTGTGTTAGTAGAGGGGAGCAGGGAAGGAGCTGCGGGTGTGTCCTGGTTTTTTTTGTTAACTTTTGGCCGGCTCGGGAGGAGGGAGCTGTGATGCGCGAGAGGCAGAAAATTTGTACCTCCCGCTCCCTACAGACAGCAAGTAGCGGTCAATTGCCTGTCAGCGCGCCGCCTGTCTGCAGTGCGGGCGCGCTGACTGAGGGAGGCGGGGCCTTAGCGGGCTACATGTGCAGCAGAAAGTCAAACACGCCTTCATCAGGTTTCATGATTATAGCTTGTATTATTAAGCTACCATTTTTTCTTTTTTTTTAATTATGAGTGTCTTGACCTTTTCCATTGTGTTGTGACCTTGAAAGTATGGGTTATGCCAGAATCATTTCTATAAAGAGCACTTTACACTTTATTAGGGAATGCTGCCACTTTCTTCTACTTTTCTAGACATTAATGAATTAACTGAAGTTACAAATGAAAAGAACAGAACCATATGTAGTGCACTCAAAAGAAACTTGTTAACTATAAACGCAAAAATAATAAAGTTTTATGAAATTCCAAACTCATCATAAAAATATTTAAAAAAAATAGCTGAGCATGAACTGTGCGATATTTCATATGCAAATAAAGACTGGTTAACCATGAATTAGTGATAATACGTGGAACTGTAAAGTCTATAATAGAGTACATATCTTTATGTAAACTGTATAGCGGCATGTGACTATTATCAATAGGTCAAGCCCCTCATGTGTTCAAAGATCTCAGTCACCCAGGGTATGTTACTGATTTTGTAGTCTCTCATAATTCTCCCTTGAAGTACAATGAGCAAACAAACACCAAAAATAAATTTGGGCGACTAAAAATATTATGGTGATAAGAGTCACGTAAGAATTAGTGACAAAAAAATAGTTAAAACCAGTGGTAAAGTATATTAGCGAGAAAGAGAGATATTGATAGTCAGTGGAATGCTGATTGTATACTATAAGATGTTGCTACTATTTTGCAACAAATGGCATAATTTACTTGTACCTAGGGGTGCGCAAACCTGTTAGTTTGCACCCCCTGCCTTCTCTCCCCCTGCTCGC
Source organism: Ascaphus truei (assembly GCA_036426205.1). Classification (NCBI taxonomy): domain Eukaryota; kingdom Metazoa; phylum Chordata; class Amphibia; order Anura; family Ascaphidae; genus Ascaphus; species Ascaphus truei. The sequence goes on from WSYH01006310.1 coordinate 8,293, forward strand.
GCCCTTCCCCCTTACCTGGTCACCAGCGTTTCTGACGTTATGAGATTGGCAACGCAACGTCATGTGACCCGCAACATAATTTGACTCCGCGTTGCCATGGCGATGCATTGCCAGAAGCCGCTGGAGATCAGGTAAGGGAGTTACAGAGGCCTTGCGTGATCCTCCGGCATTTAATTTAAATTATTTGGAGAGGTGCGTGAGGCCAGTAAATCTCCCCCTCCATTTGCGCACCCCTGCTCTAACCTAAACAGTTTCAAAATGAGTAACACTGTGTGGCTGGATGTAAACGACTAGGCTGCATGCATATATAATACATCTAGCTGTCTCAAAAATTATTATAGACCAACCAAGATATAGTTAGCTCTCCTTGTTGATACCACATTGATTACAACTAGATTACTGAATATATGTAAACTAATCACTGTAAAGTTGATCAGATGCGGAGTTATTTAAACCTAAATATGGTCAACTCAGTTCTAATATCTAAAGTACAGATATCTGCCTAAGGAGTATTAAACCCTAAGGATAGGTTCCCGCTGCCTGCTGCAGCGTGCGCTATGGTGTGTGAGCCGAGCCCGCTACCTACCTTGGCCTCCCCCTGCAGCTCAGTGCAGACCGGGGGGTCTCAGCTGCATGCGCTGCCAGCGCCAACACCAGGGCCGCAGCCTAAGGCCCTTATTCTGTAAGGTGTGATAGCGCAGATGACGTGCAATCACAGGAAAAGCCCCATTAAAGTCTATGGGGCTTCCATGCATGTTATCTACGCTTATCACACCTTACAGAATAAGGCCCTATGGGTAGTCAACTCCGTTATCAATGTTTGCTTATGTAACGGGTGTATCCCTCTGGCCTGACCCACCCAATCTCACATTGGCCCGTGTAGTCTAACCAGTCCCCCATTACAAGGCGTGTGTGGTGGTGCACCTGCAAGTAACAGGACTCTTGAGTCTCCCGCTTGGTGTTATTAGGGGATGTCATCAGGACAGGTAGCTGAGGTAGTGGGTGCGAGTCCAACTTACATCATGTGCAGCGCCTCCACCTCATCAGGATCTATGCTTCCGCAGGGAGATGGTCCTGGTGAGGAACTCCTTCTTGGTGCCATCCACTGTCGAGTAATCTCACACTCACACAGTGGGGTTCTCGTTATCAAGGACATCTTTATTGAATACAGGGATGTAGCAAACTGCCCCATGCAGCTGCCGGCTCTAGCCGCACATCTCTTCGTGCTGTCCCTTTGCCAGGTACGCCCTCCCGTATTGAAGTGGGATTCCCTTTCTCCTAGGGAGATCACCGCTGTGCCAGGTCCCTGGACACAGTGTGGCGTAGACAGACTTGATTGATCACTCTGCTACCGCTAGTTACTGCACTAGGGTCACAAAAGTGTTCCTCCAATCTCTTTACCTTCTGGTTACTCTTTCTCTACCAACAACAACACTAACTGTCAGTGTTGTGCCCTTTATACCTCAGGGGGCAGGCGCATCTCCGAGGTCACTATCCAGGGACTCAGAGCATACAGCCACTCCCTTCCTTACACAGGGCACCACACTAGGGTGTGAGGGAAAACCTCCATAACTACTGTTGGCAGGCCTGTACTTACCAGGACTTACTGCCAACAGGGAAGATGTACGCAGTCATTATTATGCATGGCTACACTTAAATTTAAGTCCCACTGAAATCAATAAGATTTTCTTCTTTGATACAGTACATCTGGTCCAGTTTGTTTGCCCCAGAATAGCGCCACTTTGTTTGGATACACAGCCCTCTATATTTGTGTAATTCAAAGTTCTAGTATTTTTATTTAAAAAAAGGAATTCCATATTAATCAAAGAAAAGGAATCCCACTGAAGTAAATAGGATTTTTTTCCCTTTAATAAATCGCGCGCAAATCTTTTGCTCTGGCTTTGCCTGAATTTGTGCATATACAAAATGCATGCTACGGGGGTCATTTATCAAAGTCTCCTGGGACACTTCTGGCAGAAAAAACACACTTGTTATTTATCATGGAAATAATTCACATTGAAACTACATTGGGATTTTGATTTAGGATCAATTGGTAGCAGTATTTTTGTACTGGTTTAATAAATAGCCCATCCAGGGGCCATATTTACTTAGCTTAGCCCTGCTTGGTAAATATGGGTATATTTGCCTAATACAGTAGAATTTATTTTTATATATAGTATCCTATGCTTTTGTATAGTAGACCAGGGGTGACAAACTAGGGGAGATTTTCTGGGGGAGGCGCGGTGCTTACAGAGGTCCCGCGTTCTTCCCCAAAGCATTTAAATGAAATGCTAGGGGAGGCATGAGGCTTCTGTAACTCTCTTACCTGCTCTCAGGCGACGCGTTGCCATGACAACGCAACGTCAAATGGCAATGAATTGCCATGGCAACGTGATGTCACATACCGTTGTGACGTCATATGACGCCACCATACCATGGAGCCGGTAAGAAGGGGTGAGCGCGAGCAGGTGGGAGGAGAGCGAACATACAGTAGGGGCGCAAACAGAAAAGTTTGCACACCCCTGCATTAGACCTTTAAATCCAGAAAGTAGGACACATTTAATTTACCCATCTGTAATGTCATTATTTGTTTCCACCTGTTCTGCTGTAGTTTTTCAGGCATTAGATAAATAGACTGCTAAAGTTACAGTTTGATGTAGTGACATATGTAGGAGTTAAAGAAAACAAGGATAGTCCAAAGAAAAATATCAGAGGCGGATCATGTAACATCACATTATATACAATTATATATATGTGCAATCTTCATGCAATGATTACCAGCATTAAACATACTTCTGCAGACGTCTTATCTGCACATCCAAAATCTTAATAGGAATTCCTCTTTCGTGTCCGGATAAGATATGCCAGTGCATGTCAGGCATAAAGCAGAGATTATAGGTCCCAACATGCTTTTAAGACTCATGACAACAGTTTCTTTTAAGTTATTTGGGCATTGTACACATCACAGAATATCAAATAGAAATGCAGCTGGGACAAATCCCCAATATTTACTTTCCCAAACATGAAATCCAGCAAGTGAACTTGTTAAAGAAACACTGGGCACATCTTTGCACTTTAAAAATGTTTTTTTTTTTTCATTCATAACATATATTTCAGCCAGGAACCATCAACAGAGAGAGGTGTCATGATGAGTATCTGCCCTAGTATTGTGCGTTATGGAGGCAAAAATTGTGAAATTGGTAAAAAAACAACAACAGCTATTATATATTTTTTATAAGCAATAGGTTATTGTTTCTTTCCATTGCTGCTGTTATCACCAGATTTGGAGCAATAAAACTACAATAAATTGAACCACTCTATAAAAATACTGGGTATTTTATATAAAATAGGATTGTGAACAATTTATTTCTAATATTTATGGCGCAGAATGATGATTAGCAACAGCATTTTTTATATCACACTAGCCTTTGCCATACAGAAAAACCCGATATTACATCTTATTGGTTGTGCTGAAATTTTAAAAGTGATGTCAAGGGTCTTATAATCATTGTCATTAATTTATTTATACTAACAGTTCTAGAAAGTCTCACATGAAAAACAGCAGCAGCAGCTGCCGCAGCAGCCGCCCCCCAATTAAAAACAATGGGAATTTCTGTTGCCTGGGATTTGAAGCTAGGCAAGTTCTGTAGATAACCCCAATATAATGAGGTGACTAGGATAAGTGCATTGGACAAATGATCTTGCGAAATATATATTGGACAGATTTCAGAAACCCACATGCATTTTAAGGAAAGAAGGCAATATGAAAACAAATGTGCCCACAGTATCAGTCGTATAGAAATAATCAGGTTTTTATCTCTGACTAATAGGTCAGTTACTCCCATTGCAAAATACTCTTATTCTTCATCCTAAATTTTAAATATGCAACATGTTTTGTGGATTGATTCTGATGCTTCCGAAATGTTCATCCCTTAATAGGGAAGAGACAATCCCTGAATTTAAGCATTGGTCAAGTGTGATAATAAGTCCAAGTGTGATAATACAAGTAGGTATGGAGTACTATACCACTACTTTCCTTTAAGGCACTTTGATCACTGAGTTTGAGAAGAACTTTCACTTATGCGTGCTGTATTTTGACCATTTTATGGATGTTATGCATTTTATTTACAGTATGCATTTACTTTAAAAAAAAAAAAATCCTAGAGCAAAAATAGAATAACTTCAATAACAATCTAATATTTTTTATGAGCAGAAATAAAAACATATTCTTATTGAAGGAACTGGCACTTCATGGATTATAAACATGTGGATATAATATTGGGATTTATATTTCAAAGCTTCCCCAGCAACACTACATCATTAATGGTACAAAGGCACAAGATGATATTTAAAATTCAATAAAATTTTTTACTGTTTGTTCACAAATGTTGCTAAAGCTTTGCACCTAGGAGACATAATACTTGCTGTACTATGTTGTCTGGGGCTTTTTCCGGTCCAATGGGACCATTTTTGCGAGCGGGGGGGGCGTGGCCAAGATGGGTGGGGGGGGCGCGGCCATGACGTGGGGGACGTGGCCATGACGTGAGGGGGCGGGACCGCCCGTCAGCCGTTCAGCGCCTCAACTCCTTAGTCCCTCAACCCCTCAACCCCTCAACCGCTGTCGCTGAGCCCCTCAACTCCTCACACACAGACACGCACTCAGGCACACACACAGACAGGCACACACACAGACAAGCACTCACAAATACACACGGGGGGTGGGTGGAGGGGTGAATCGGAGCTCGGGGGATCAGAGCATGGGGGGAATCAGAAGGGGGACCCTCCCCCCAAGAGGAGAGAGTCTGTGGGAGGGAACAGGGGGGACTTCCTTGGTGCTGCAGTTTATTTAAAATTGCTGCTTTCCTCCCACACTCTCCTCCCTGCTCCCCGAAGCCTCCCCTTTTCATTGGCTCACAGCCACACCTTGTGACTTCTCGCCGCTTGGGATTACAATTCTCTTGAATCCCATGGCAGCTGACGTGTCACAGCATGTAGTGAACTGTGCAGCCAGGGGGGACTGGGACCGGCTCGGGAGGATTCCCCTGCTGGTGGGGAACGGTTGTGCGGCCGCCCTCGCCGCCGGGCGCAGCGGGTCCCAGCCCTAAGATTCCAAGATCACCTTTTATGAGCCGGTTAAAATGAAAGTAAAATGAAAGATTGCTGCCCTGATGACATACATTGCGGCTTCCAATTGAGCTGTGGCGGCCATATTTATTTCCCAAAAGGGAGCAGAGAAAACGATCACATAACAAAGTAAGTTTCTTAGAAACTTCAGCGTACTTGAAACGAAAAATAATATAGCTGAACTCCAGGGGAAATTCTGTTCCGATTCTGTGCAAGTCAAATTTGAGTATGGGAATTGCTGCTATAAGGCAGAATTGGTGCAATTCTGAAGCCAATAGCATCTTTGATTTAACATAGTACCATATTTGGTACTACCCAGACTTGTACCAGTTTTGCCTCATGTGCCATACTCATTACCCCTTTGGGTGCCTCAAGACGTAGCCACATGGGGACTGGCACTGCTATAGAGCCGAGGATGTCACTTGCTCTGTAGGAAATGGAAGAGGAGGACTATTCCTCTTCTGTTTCCGGGTTAAGGGTCGCTGCGGTCACGTGACTGTCCTTTGGCGGAGAGCCACAGGTTTCATTCCAAGATTCACTCATTGTAAGGATGGAGAATATGTATAAAATCTTCCCCACAGCAAAATTGGGGGAAATTGGTAACAAAACTGCGCAACATATACCAAAGAAAATTAATCCCATTGAAAGGAATATATTTTGTTGTCTTGATAAAAAGTATTGCTGGGACCTTATTCTTGCTACATGTTTTACTGACCTTTAGAAATATTCCCTTGCATATGTACATATGAATATTTACATATGTAAATATTGTTTCCTTTAGGAGTTGAACATTTATGCCTTTTGGTTATAATCGATTGGAAATCTAAGCTTTCATTTTAGTCACATGGCTAGAGGGATCTTTATGCTATTAAATGTCGTAGTACAGTAGTTAAAAGAAGATTAAAAGAGCACCATTGTGATATCAGCTGCAGCTAGGCAAGAGCTTTTGAATTATAAACCACCCTTCCAGTTACCAGTTTTACAACATTTTACCACTAGATGTCGCTCTTTGCCAAATCCCAGTTACTTAAAAACCACAAAGTGAAAGGTATAAAAAATGTTAGCGGTGACGCTTTGTGTTTCGCCTCACTTGTCCTTGTTCATTTTAATGAGATATACTGTACTCTTGGAACCTTTCTTTTTTGATTACACATGTTGAACGTACTCATGTTAAAACAAAGCATATGGTAGAGCGAGATTAAGTCAGAGAGCAGCGGACGTTATTGAAACACGTCACGCGGTGTATACCTCGGAATACCCATGTGATGGCGCGCAATTTCTTCCAACGGTACCGCCTTTAGACGCGAGTGCAGGCAATGACATTTTTGTGTTCTGGCTTTTAAACACTTGAAATTGACACAGTGTCACAGTAACACAGAACTGTACACATTACAATTCATTCATTTCATTGCATTTAATTGCACACAATCCATGAAATTCAAACAAAACAACCGCAGATAAACACGTGTTAGAAAAGCACACTCATCAGTGTATACCCTTGGGTAATAAGTATAAAAGAAATAAGTAAAAACCAATGTGGCTAAATAAACAGGTAGGGGAGGAAATGGACAAGAAGAGGAAGGCGTTTAGATTCTTTGGGTGTGATTCACTAAGCTCCGATTATTTGCGCTGAAATGGGAAAAATTAGCTCGGGCGCAGGGGGTCCCTGAGCCACAAATAAATGCGGTTCAGCTCAGGAGACCCCCTGCTCCCGCAAACTATTAATAAAAATACATTAAAGCAGCTTCATTACCTTAGCGGCTATCCGCTAAGGCAATGAATGGGTTAAGGCATAATAGCATGTTTATTGGGAACAATTGCCCCCAATAAACATTGCAATATACAACACACATCCCCCCCCCCCCCCCGACCCCTAACACATACACTACAGTAATGGGCAAAATTACTATTATCCACATATGGATAATAATGTATTTGCCCATTAAATATACACAATAAAATAAATACCTTTTGTACTCACCCTTGTCCGGCACCCACGATGAAGGCCATCCTCATCTTCATCACCACCCATACACTCGGGTGCTGAAAAACATACACAAGAATAAAAAGAACCAATCTAATGTCCCCTAACCCCCTAATCACCTTAGCGACTATTAACCGCGACAGTCATTAAGGGGTTAACCCACCCTCACTCACCACTCACTCAGGAGGCCCAAATACCCCCCACTAGCCCCACCCATGAGGCCGAACCGCCTTCACTCACTACACACCCGGGAGACCTACCCAGGCTCGAGGACAATAACCCCTTCCCCCACCCCCACAATCAAAACAATACACAGCCCCACAATAAACATTACTATATTTAATAAATAATACATAACCCACCCCCTGTGCCCCCCCATACAACATGATTTATTCTTTGACATACAGGGTTAATACCCCAGGCCCACGGGAGTCCACGTTGGTCCTGGCAGGTTTCTGTAGGCCTCACAGTGGCCTAGCAAAAGGTTTCAAACAGGGTCTGGAGTCTACGGGTGGTCCCCGTCAGGCGCTGTGGGCCTCCAAGTGTTCTCCGCGTGTCACAGTGTGCCCCAAATGGGATCTCCACGGATGGGCCCGCGGGTGTCTGGGGGTCCCCGGGTCAGCCCCACAGGTGTCTGAGGGTCCTTGGGTGGTTCCCATGGGGGTCTGGGGGCCCTAGGGTGGTCCCTACAGGTCCGCGGTGCCCCCACAGATGTGGGGCCACTGGTTCTTCCCCGCAGGTTAATAACCACAAAGGTAATTAAGGGGTTAAGGAGAGAGAATGAATATATATATATATATATATATATATATATATATATATATATATATATATATATGTTAGAACACACAGAGATATCGCTCAACACTTACATGAGTTTTGTCCTAAACACTGTTGATAAGTCAATTATTGTAGGACTGAACAGTGGTTCTAAAGGTTAATAGAAATATGCAAACAACAAGAGGAAAGCAACCTTTAAATAGCACACGGACATGAATGAAAGTGTAACAAAAATGGTATTTTATTCAGGTGATTAAAACAGGGGATGAAATTTTAAAAGGAGAAGGGGGCTCAGCGCTACCTAAACATATTGGACATGGAGGCAAGAGTCAGCAATGTGTTAGAAGAGCTAGGATAGGCCTGCAATGTGTTAGAAGAGGTAGGATAGGCCTGCAATGTGTTAGAAGAGGTAGGATAGGCCTGCAATGTGTTAGAATCTATAGATAGGGTAAGTAGATACACTGCTTACAGGGGATGAGAAGGTTGGTGAGCATCAGAAACGAGAGAGCAGCTGTAACATTACCGAACGACAGCAAACGGTGACACCATTTTGCTGCCCTTCGGCTAACACCTTTGGGGCGACTCGGGTGTTACGTCCCAGAGATTCTTGTGGAAATGAAAAAAGCAGCATGGCAACACACAGTACCTCAATCAGACATGCAGGGGGGGGGGGCTGATGGACTCCTGGTGGTCTTTGAAGTGGCGCTTGTCCTCAGGCTGTTAACCCCTGTTAAAACAAAAAGAGAGCCAAGCTAGGATCTCAAATAAAAGGCCCTAAGGTGTAATCACGGTTCCCATTAAGAAGGGAAAACTGTAACATTATTGAAAAAGATGTAGAGCTTCATGCTTTTAAGTCAATAATACAAATATGTATATACAGTGTATGTATATATATATGTATATATATATATACATACATACAGTATATACAGAATATATATATTTAAAGCTGCAGTTCAGTCTTTTTTTTTTTTTTATTATTTTTTTTTTTACTTCAATAGTTTCATGTGGGCAATCTCTAATTACCTAAAGAACTGTATAGCTGCAGGTCAATTCGTTCTCCATGTATTGATCGGCGAAATTTGGTGACATAATTAGTGAAGGGATCTGTTTATATTCTGCTTCTGTCCGTCAGTGGAAGCTCGTGAATATTTATGAGCACTCCTGCACTGACATGTGCAAGAGGGAGGGCAGGGCTGACAAAGGGGTGTGCCAGTGATTGTGACAGGACATGAAGGGGCAGTGCCTTAGCAAATGCTTGTTTAAATAGAATACAAGAAAACTGGTCTTTCAAAGTTGTTTTTTTAAAAACAAAAAATGCTAAAAGTATTTTTTCTTACTACAGAACTGATTTATTAAAAAACACACATGCAGGATATTGACTGAACTGCAGCTTTAAAACCACAGCTATTCCGAACAATTCGTGAATGAATGAAGAATTTATTTATTTATAAAATGTTTTACAAGAAAGTAATACATTGAGAGTTACCTCTCGTTTTCAAGCATGTCCTGGGCATAGAGTTAAGATGACATATAATACATGGTTACAAATACATAGTTACATAAGTGAACAGGTTGTACATTATATACAAGACATTGCATGCACAGTAGAGATAATATATGTTATAGGCGTATGTAACAGTTACAGACCAGCTTAAAATGTGAGACAGCCTTAGTTTTGAAAGAACTTAGACTGGTGGCGGCTGTGAGAGTCTCCGGTAAGAATACAGGTGTTTGGGTCACATATATTCCCCACATATATACCCCATAAAAGTCAAAAGTATCATTTATATGCCATGCTGCAAATTGTTCCGTGTACACTTAATGGTATAGAAATATTTTTATGTTTGAAATCTCGTTACTATGGAAAAAAAACATATTTTATACATACTTTATCTACTGAAAGGTTTCCCTTTTATACACCTGCGGGCCCCTCTTAAACTACCTCTCAAAATCCCCAATGCCTGCTGGCATACAACCTGGCAGACACTTTCATGCCAGTCTCTGCGCCCTTACTTGGGAGGGACAGCCAATAAATAGTGATGAGACAAGCCGGGGATTCTGGGAAGGGAAACACGCTACCTATAGTGCAGGAGTTCTCAACACCTGTCCTCAAGACCCCCCCCGACAGGTCAGGTTTAAAGCTATCCCAGCTTCAGCACAGGTGGCTCAATCAGTAGCTCAGTCCAAGACTGCACCCCGTGTGTTGAAGAAGGGACTGAGTGAGCCAAATGTGCTGAAGCAGGGATATCCTGAAAACCTGACCATTGGGGGGTCTTGAGGACCACTGCTGTAGGGTCTTCATGTCCTTAAAACAATGTGTAATTCACGATCTTTTGAGATTTGGGTGGTCAAATCTTTCATGGAACACCTGTAAATGGACACTTTCATAGGATGTGTTTAATACACAGACGACTTGATGCGGAATTCCATTTATCCTATTGTGTAAATAAGACGCTTCTCTTTCTTTTGCAGACGGCCTTTGTTCCCTTGATTCTGAATGATATATTTGCTGCCCAGGAAGTTGTATTTATTATCTACTTGGCCATCCTGCCTACTTGCTCTTTGCTTGGATTCTTGCTCCATCTTGTAAGTAATGTTCCCTCTGGGATCTGCGTCAGCCACACCCATTCCCTTGTAGGGGCTGTTCCCCCAATCTAGGGGAACTCCCAAAGTTGCTCTGTAAGACCCCGCTCTAGCATACCCTTCAACGGTACCTGCGGTATTAAGCAGGTACACTACATGTTTTGGGGTCCCATAAGACCAGCTGTACCTATTAAACCGAACGTTCGTTGTGTGTAAGCTGCATAGGTTAGGGGACTTCAATAAGAATTGCTTGGACGTACCTCCGCCAAGCCCTAGTAAAGGAACTACATATATTAGCCCTACTGTGCTAATGGGAGGAGACAGAGAATACTGACCCCAGTATCACCTGGCAGTGGGGAATATCTTCATTGGGTTCCCATACAGAAGAACGGACCCCGCCTCAGGCAATTAAGGCTTTTTTAACACCCATGAGCTCCTCTCATACAACTGGTTTAAAGGGACAATCCCTCCTAGTACCAAGGTGAACTAATTCCAGTTCCATGGTTGTATTTTATTTTTTTACATAAATGTCTTTATTACAAGTGAACATAATATAACAGGTGCAAACAACAAGAGGAAAGCAACCTTTAAATAGCACACGGACATGAATGAAAGTGTAACAAAAATGGTATTTTATTCAGGTGATTAAAACGGGATGAAATTTTAAAAGAAGAGGGGGGCTCAGCGCTACCTAAACATATTGGACATGGAGGCAAGAGTCAAGTAAAGATAAAAACCAAGACACATACAGGGTGTAGGTGGCTATATCTAAGCACACCTACGTGACAATCTACCTATACTGAGACCTTGTGACCACATGCCATATAATTTGATGCAATAATTACATGATAGAGGTACACAGGAATTGAAGGTAACAGGTTGCAAAAATACGTTACCACTCAGCAGGTGATTGTCACAAATAGTTAGGTCAATACTCCATGTTGTAGATAGGAAAGGTAGGGGCCCCCCTCAGCAAGACTCCCACTCCAACGCGTTTCGACGGGAAACTGTCTTCTTCTGGGAGTGGTGAGGGGAGCAAAGAGCTAGCATTTATAGGGAGAATCATAATTACAAAAATCGCGCCAAAATTAAATGGATTGCAAGCAGCTGCATGAGCAGAGAGTGTTTACAAACATGGCAGCATCCTGGAGCCTGTGTTACTGTGATTATACATCTCATTGGACTACACTGGTCATGTGGGCTCTCTAAGGTCAACCCCTATGTAAATGAGGTGATGATGCATCAGGCGTCGTCACGTTAGAGATAGGGAAGTATCTGTTAAGAAGGCAATGTCATTGGGGCTGCTGATTGAGACTACAAGCGTCTGATTGGCCAGTATATGTCATGTGGCCGTCTTTGAATTAATATATGCAAATCTGCTGCATGACGCGCGTGACGTCATCGCGCATGTGCGCGATATCATGCGCGATCCACAGCAGAGTTAAATATCAAAGCCTGAGGCAGCCGCTTTGTGGACAAAGCAATTCTAGGGATAAAACAGCTAATTCTCATGTCCTGTAGCTAGTAACTGCTGCGGAGGCTATTACGAGTGACGTCAGATTGTCATGGCAACTGTGTATACAAGTGATTCTCATAGGTGGAAGTCAGGGAACATAAAAAAGACCACAAATTACAGACCTGACATGTAAGTCAAGGGACTGTAAGTCATATATACAATGGTGGGATGTCTGAGTGAGGCTGTAGAATGAGTATATAAGGGTAGTATGTGCATGCAATATACATTGGCACCTGTACCACTATATCTATTTTGAGCCCACTAAAACATAAATGGAAAAATTCTGGGAAACCAGCAAAATCATTGTTATAAAGATAATAACAAGTGGAAATATTTCAAATTGATGTATAAGTTTTTTTGTTGTTCAAATTGTATATGCAATCTGTATTAGTGCCTGTGTAATTGCATCTAATCTAAATCCATTGGTATGCCATGGCAAAAATGCAGATAAGCCAGGAAAAACATTGTTTAGAAGGTAATGGCAATGAAAAATATCTATAGTCGATATATAGATTTGTGAATAGATTCCAGCCATTAAACTACCAAAATCAACTAGATTGCAGAGTTTCAATGTGTATCACAATATGAGATGATCTATTACTCTGAGAATCGGAGCGAACCAAAAGTTGTTCAGAGATACTCGCAGCCATATATCTTATGCATGATAAAGCTACAATAGTCCTGGATGAAAACTTCTCTCTGAGAGGAGCTGACAGGGAGCGAATTAATTGCAAAAATTAAAATCCATTTGAAATGTCCTTATCTTCAGCCTAATGGATAGGCGAATTAGAGGTTATGGTAATTAAACGTTACTCATAGGTGCTCCTTAATGTGGAGGGAGCGACGTGTTTTCTCTTGTCTAGGTTGCAAGATGAACAGGTAATGTCCAGAACGAAAGTGGATGACAAGGTGGATCAACGGATCATAACTGTTATAACATTTTCAGTGGATATTCCTGGTGGGTTGTAATTAGTCATGATGCCTTTGTTATAATGACTGTAGATAGATCTTCATCATTAGTACTTCCTCATTATGGTTAGGTGTATTCCATATCTCTGTCGCTGGTCTTCGGTGTGGGACAGGGAGTGCTGGTTCACAGATTGTTAGTATATGGGAGGATAAAGAGGGAAACCATGCATTAGAGGGCAAATAGGTCAAAAGGCAAAAGAACAGTTTAAACCAGAGGGGCAATGTTTATAAAAACATGGCAAAGCCAAGATAGTCATTAAGACCACGTGGTATCATGGTGCCCAGCTGCACAATCCACCTGCACTCCCTCCTCAACAGAGCCCTCTCAAGATCGCCGCCACGGGCACCAAGAGAGACCCTGTCGAAGGCAAATGCAGAAAGGACTGCACAGTCGGACCCATGACAGCGCAGAAAGTGACGTGCAACCGAGCTGATCTTTTTACATGCGTCTACGTCTTTTTGCGCGTTTTTAATATTACGGATATGTTCCAACACGCGAAAACGAAATTCGCGTGTTGTCATGCCGACGTAAACAAGGCCGCAGGGACATTCAAGATGGTATATGACTCCCTTGCTTTTACAATTAATAAAAGATAAAACCTTGTAACATTGTATGTGTTTTGTTTGAATTTGTGAATGTAGATGTTTGTTGCATGTATTTACATGCAGAACACATACCGCATTTGTAGAAGCCCGGTTTGCGTTGTTGGGACAGGAAAGTGGGATTAGTTTGAGGCACATAATGGCTGCGTGTTAATTTGTCTCCTAAATTCGGAGAACGCCTACTTGTGAGGCTAGCCCGATCGCCAAGTGTGTTCCTGAGTTCAGAATCTGTCATTAGGGTACCCCAATGTTTCTGGAGTATACCCCTGAGATCTGACCATTGGCGGTTGTAGGTGCTAATGAACCTAATTTGTTTCCTACCCTTGTACTTGGGTCTAACTTGCAGGAGGCTCTCACGGGTGACTTTGCAACAGTTATTATACCCTTTTTTAATTTGGGATATAGAGTATCCTCGATTTTGGAATTTAGTTTTGAATTCTTTAGCTCTGGTTTTGAATGTAGCAGCAGCGGAACAGTTCCTCTTAAGTCTCAGAAATTCGCTACGTGGAATTCCCGAGACTTGATGCTGAGGATGGAAACTAGACGCGTGGAGAATAGAATTTGTCGCAGTATCTTTGCGATGAATATCTGTTTCTATCATACCTGTTCCACTGATGCTAATCAAAATATCCAGGAATACCACAGAGGTGGGACTGCTCAAATGTGTGAGTTTGATGTTAAATCTGTTGTGGTTCAGTACACCGATGAAATCTGCAAATGCATCACTGGTGCCTTTCCAGACAACCAGGATATCATCAATGTATCTGAGCCACAGCAGGGCCAAGTCACTGTAGTGACGGTGAAGGTCGGAGAAGACTGCCTCCCTCTCCCACCATCCCAAAAATAGGTTAGCATAGGAGGGTGCACATGCCGCTCCCATTGCTGTGCCTCTAACTTGTAAATAGAATTTGGTTTTAAAAATAAAATAATTATGTGTAAGGATGAATTCTAGAAGTTCCATGAGGAACTCGAGAAGGTCACCTGGAATGTCTTGCATAGACAGATAAAATCTGGTTGCCAGGAGACCTTCCCGATGGGGGATACAAGTGTACAGGGACTCTACATCACAGGTCGCAAGGATAGTATCCCTATCGACCGTGATGCAGTCGACCCTGGACAACACCTCCATTGTGTCGCGGAGGTATGACGGCAAATTAACTACTGCGAGGCACAGGAATGAATCCAGGAAGCGGCAGGCAGGTTCACATAAGCCCCCTATGCCAGAGACTATAGGTCGTCCGGGTGGGCGGGAGGCATTCTTGTGGACTTTGGGTAGAAGATAAAATGTCGGAATAACAGGGAATTTAGGTAGTAGGCCATCATAGTTAATTTTGGATATAGTCTTGTTGTCTAATGCAGTATGTAAAATGCGTTCTAGATCAGATTTGAATCTAAGTGTTGGGTCACAGGCTAACTCAGAGTAACATGCTACGTCTTGTAGCTGTCTGTATGCCTCCCTTTCATACATGCTCTGCGGCCATATCACTACATTGCCCCCCTTGTCAGATCGCTTGATGACTACGGAAGGGATCTGCTGTAGTTCCCTGATGGAAAGCCACTCATCCTTACCCAAATTCTGAGTTCCCCGGGATAACGGTAGTTTAAAGATTTCTTCGGTTACTGCTGCAGTGAAGACTTCAACAGCTGAGCAGCTCTGGATCGGTGGACAGAACGTTGACGTTGGTCTTGTCCGTAATAGAATGTCTTTAGTAGAGGTTGTAATTAGCTCTTGTTCATCCAGAAGTGCATCCATGTTGTTAAGTGTCTCTATGTCTTCAGTGTCCCACACTGCAGTGGGAAGGACATCCAACTCTAAATCTCGGGGTTTCAAAAAATGTTTATGAAGCAGTAATTTGCGGCAAAAAAGATTAAAATCCTTAATGGCTTCGAATTTATCCATATAACTAGTCGGCGAAAAAGTTAGGCCCTTCTTTAGGACTCTGATTTGGGCTTCTGAAAGGGTAAATTTAGAGAGATTAATGATAGTCAATTCCTCTCCTACCACGCCCGTCGCTGCTGGTATTGCGGTTTGTAGCCGAAGGTCTCTCTGTCCCTTAGCTGTCTTCCTTCCCCTCCTTGTCTTCCTCTTCCTTTTCTCGAGCGTTTGCCCCTGTCTAAAAAAGAGGAGGTAAGTGTGGAATTTGATGGAAGGGAGGTGGATGTTGAGGCATGTGGTGCATCAACATCAATATAATATAACAGGTGTTGACACGTATTCACAGTGTTATCATATCCATGTTGTAAATAAACGCGGAAAAAAGTCTTATATGGCCTATACATAGTTACATAGTAGATGAGGTTGAATAAAGACATACGACCATCAAGTTCAACCTATGTTAAATTTAGACAACAGATACTTTATCCTATATCTATACTTACTTATTGATCCAGAGAAAGGCAAACAAAAAACCCCAGAGTCATATCATCCAATGATATCTCATTAGGGGAAAAATAAATTCCTTCCTGACTCCAAGAATTGGCAATCGGATTATTCCCTGGTTCAACATCCTTCCCATACAGATAACGGATGCTGAATAAATATCACAGTAACATTCCTTCTGTAATAATAAAAAAATATCATCTATGTCTTGGCCAAACATCCTGGTTTTATTTTTTTTAAAAAGATTTTTACCTTACTTACTTTTCTAATTAGAGGGTATACAACAGATAAAGAACAATAAAGAATTACCAGTGACATGTTTAAGGGGAACAGATAGCATATGAATCCGGTGGTATCCGGAGCAGCGGCAATGCTTGGCAAAAAAACTCAATTCACCCAGGAATCAAAAATAGAAGGCTTTAATGGCACAAATCTAGAACAGCAGCGCCCATGCCTCCCTCCGACGCGTTTCACACAGTTAGTGCGCTTTGTCAAGGACATGTTTAAAGGGATCTCATCTCGGTGTTTGGTTAATTTTTTTTACTGAAATCTAACCTATAAGTATATATATATAATGTATTTATTAAAGGGATACTTGGGAGGGGTATGATTTCCTCTGGCTGCTCCTTTGTGTGTGATGTCACTGTGTGACGTCACTGTGATGTCACTGTGGGATCAGCGAGCGCTTGTACAGCCAGAGTCCCCCCTCCCCACCTCCCTTATCTTTACTGGCTCTCTGATAAGGACAGGGGGGGACAAGGGGAAAAAAAACACTTGGCTGATAAACTTTCCCATTCAGAGCCCCCCAAATAAATTCAACTGATCGCCTGTGTGGGATTGTACCAGTGATGTCACTAGGCACCTTTAGTTTTGGGCTCAATTAAGCTCCCGCCCCACCCCCAACACAAATAACCCTTTCACTGCCAGAAAAGTCCTGCAACTAATTGCTCAGAGTTGTGATTGTAGACCTTATTGCTATAGGAACAGGTTAACCCAGGGGTTTCTCAACTCCAATCCTCAAGACCCCCCCACCCCCCCAACAGGTCAGACAAAGACTGAGCCACCTGTGCTGAAGCGGGGATGTTCTGACAAAATAGACAAAAATAAGATTATGACGCACAGCTGTTTTCTGTCTATTCTAATGTAACTATTGGCAGCACGCTCAGCTGGGGGCACAGGAGAGAGGTACATCACAGCGTGAGTATATCATTATATACATTATTAAGTGAATCTCATGTGATAATAGTAGTCCAGGGACTATCCCAACGAGGTTTTGAGGAGTGGGTTTTAACCCACTAACTCTTACCTTCAGGGTATATAGGTCTCTTCGTGGACTTCATACTTTTTGAGAATCACTATTGCTATCTCTACTGATTGTATACCACTAGCCTCCGTGCCTGTTTATGCGTAATACTGAGCGTGTTTCCATTTACGGATCCGGCGCTGGCGCGCTCCGCTCCTGTCACTACAAACTTTTTTCATGTTCTGACAAAAGCTGAACGGTTGTGGGGTCTTGAGGACTGGAGTTGAGAACCCCCCTGGGTTACGGATAGGGGTAAAAGCGTTTCCACAGCAATAAATATTCTAAAATCCGCAACCATCACTAAATAAGCGAAGACAAAGCGGTTTAATTTTTTCTGTGTTGCCCTTATTTTATTAATAAAATAAGTCGTGTATCTGACCGCTGGCTGTAACTATCTTCTTCCAGCAGAACAATTTTCCTGATGACGAGCCAGTCGAACACGGCTATTCATCTCTGAGGTTCGCGTGCACACTCATTGTAAGTGTCTTTTCCTCACGTGCTCTGAGAATTCTTCAGCTAGGGCCCCACGCCTGTTGTAATGTCATTTTGGATACATTCAAAGGCTACAAAGATAATATACGTCCTCATTTTGCAAGCATTTATAATATGTATGTATGTCTTTATTTATGTAGCGCCTTTAATGTATAGCGCTTCACAGCAGTAATACACGGACAATCATATAAATAACAACGAATACAAATAAAACATAGTGGGAAGAAACGCTTCAGACATAAAAGTGACATTTAGGAAAAGGAGTCCCTGCCCCGAAGAGCTTACATTCTAATTGGTATATAATACCATACATTTAGTGCTTTTTTTCTGTGAAAAAAGGTGGGGATACTGAGCTCACGCATGCGCAGACGGCCACTGTGTTAATAGCTTACACAGTAGATGTATAAAAAAAAAGGGTAACCCCAGAAAAAAGCCATGCCTTAGCTCAGTGTTTCCCAACTCCAGCCCTCGGGGAACCCCAACAAGTCAGGGCTTAAGGATATCCCTGCTCCAGCACAGGTGGGTCAATCAGCGGCTCAGTCATTTTGACTGACCCACCTGTGCTGGAGCAGGGATGTCCTTAAGGCCTGACCTGTTGGGGTTCCCTGAGGACTGACCTGTTGGGGTTCCCTGAGGACTGGAGTCGGGAAACGCTGCCTTAGCTTATAAGTGAAGTGTAACAACATGCCCTGGACTCCCTAAGCAACTATACGGAAATTAGAATGAGCATAATTTCCAATGGCCTTCGTGGCCAGACGTGTCCAGCTGGCGGCCAGTTGAAGGACCCCTGGGGGAATGTTTTGTCTGCACGTGAATGCCCTTGTTCTAAGTGAGAAATCACTGATCGTACAGAAGCAGACTCGCTGCTCTTGTGTCAGTCTCACTGATTTTGCAGCATCAGCTGTCTCGCCAATGCAAATTCCGCCGCTTTGCATGAACACGCCATTTTTTGTTGCTGTTGAAAACCCCAGGCATTCCTGTGTCTGACAGATCCAGGTCCCTTGCAGCTTGACGACCCGTAGAGCAACTCCAGTCCTCAAGGGCCACCAGCAGGTCAGGTTTTAAGGATATCCCTGCTTCAGCACAAGTGGCTCAGTCAGCGGTTTGCACCTGTGCTGAAGCAGGGATATCTTGAAAACCTGACCTGTTGGTGGCCATTGAGAACTGGAGCTGCCCACCTCTGCTCTAGAGACAGTTAAAGGATGGATAGATCACCTGTACACGTGCATAAACAAAATAGCGGTACTCTGCTTAATGACAGGAGAAGATAAAATAGGCTGCAACCTTTTATAAATGTAGCACCAACCCAGGAGCCATATTAAAAAAAACTAAAATAATAATGATTGAGATGTCCTTGCTTTCACCTGGAAGGGAGATCCGGTGTCCTATAGCAACTCCTTAGGTTAAGGCCCCGCTGCCTCAGACCACGCGCCCGCACTGCAGACAGGCGGTGCGGGGAGTGGCACTTGACCACTATCTGCGGTCTGTAGGGAGCTGAAGCGGGGGGCGCGTGGCCAAAATGGGTCGGGTGGGCGCGGCAATGATGTCAGAGGGCGGGGCCATCACACTGTGTGTCAGGGGGTTCCCTCCCCTGCCTCCCCGCTCCCCAAAGCCTCCCTGCTCCTCGAAGCCTCCCCTCCTCCTCTCCTCATTGCCAGGGGTTCCCTTCCTCCCTCGCCTCCCCTCCCCCCCCCCCCCTCCGCCTGCGCCCCCCGACTACGCGTCGGGGGCGGCTGGGGGGGGGGGGCGGGGGGCCCCCCTGGGGCCGCCGGCTCCCCCCCCCCCCCCTCCCCGCCCCCCTCTCCTCCCCTCCTCCTCTCCTCATTGGCTCACAGCCACACCACGTGACGCGTCGCTGCTTTGGATTACAATTCTCTTGCATCCCCTGGCGGCTGACGCGTCACAGCGTGTACTGAGCCGTGCAGCGAGGGGGGACTGGGACCTGCTCGGGAAGATACCATCAGATGGTAAGTAGCGCGCGCGCCGCCGGACGCAGCAGGACCAAAGCCTATCGCTCCAGAAAACAACTCCAGCTACGTCCTCTCCGCACTCACGTGGTATGTTGCAAACTAGTGGTTATTAAGGAATCTGCATATGCCGCAGCCTCTTTAGGGAATGGTTATCTTGAGCAGTGGAGAAAGATGCGTGTTTTGTCCACTGCGCCAATCTTGTACTCAGAGCTAGGTTGCCGATAACCTCTCTACTGCCAGGACGGTTAATCCCAACATCGTGCCAACTTCTCCACCCCTTCTAGCCATACCTGCAAATTGCCGTCTTCCTTCTGATACTGTGGGCCCTGGAATGGAAGTTTGGGAGGAGGAGCGTGAAAAGGGATCCGGTTTTCAGGTTTGTTAAATAATGATGTTTCTGGTCTTTAAATTAAATAGAAATTAATTTTTATTAAAACGTGAAGACGTTGCATATTAAGCCTGTAAACTCCTGGGCATTATCAGCAGCAGACATATTTAAAGGGGGCTTATTGAGTGGGGATTAGTGCAAAATATACCGAATATTCCTCAGCATTTTTATAGATTTAAAGATCTCTGCATTGTGCTGAGAAATACACGCTCTGTTTTCACCTCTCTAGTTTTTCGTTGTTTTTTTCTTCTTCGAATGGGTGTTTTATTCCTGGGCGTTTTATTCCTGGGTGTTTTATTCCTTGGTGTTTTATTCCTGGGTGTTTTATTCCTAACGAAATGAGCAGACATTAAAAAAGTTATGGGGGGCCAAAAACCCTCCACCAGTGTACAGCAAATAAAAATCCCCTGTGTGTGAGCACATTCACACGTCTCAGACAGGTCTGCAGCCCTGCCCTTCCCCATTATCTCCTAGCATACAGTGCTGTCGCTGCAGCCAGGGATTCTGGGTAATGACATGCAAATGAGCACAGTGTCACCCTTTGCTTCATGAGAGTGTATGCCTGCCGCATTGCACAACCTTTTCAGCACAGCATGGGTTAAGGAAGTGAAAGAAATGGGGCAAAACCCCCCCGAAAATTAACATGGCCGCTAAGGCCTTTGAACTTGGTGACCTCACAGGTCTCCAAAGAAGCTCAGGACAAGATGGCTTCTCCGATGAGTCTTTCTTGAAAGATAACAGCTCTGTGCTTCCCGGCCGCCGTGTGGACGCTGCACTGCAGGCCTTGGGCCTTTTAAAATGGAAATAAAATCAACAGCAGGTAGGAAAAGGAAAGGCTGCTAATCTGCTTCCCAGGACATCACATTGAAATCACTTTTAAAGGAGCCCTCCAAGATACATGTTTTTAAAAAATATATATGTTTGAAGCAGGTGGTCTCCGGAGATGAATCACATTAATTTCAGCTCCGGGGACCCCCTGCTCCCCAAGATACTGGTAGTAGAGGTAAATGGTGCTCACAATCAAATGTATGCTCGGTGTGAAAATTACTCCATAAATGTCCAGGGTACTGTATGAATGTCCATAATGGATAAGTCCATATACAAAATAACCCAGGGGAGACAGGGACCTAACGGTGTCCACCTGACAGCCACAATAAATAGCCCTGGACAATTTCTTCCCCGGGAATAAATGTATGTATAATGGCACACCAGCACAAGGTCATTTGGCCAGGGCTATTACCCATTACCTGCCAGTATGGTGCCAGGGCAGTCCAGTCACCCCAGGGCGTGCCGTCCTCGGAGGTAAGTAGAGAAGGTTCCGTTGGAATCAGGAGCACAGCCAGGATCCAGGATGAGAAAATGAAAGGTTCCAGGTAACCGCCAAATATCAATGAAAGTTTATTTGGATGTAGCTCACAATGGAGGTGGAAGAAACGCATTTTTGGATCCTGGTTGTGCTCCTGCTTCCAACCGAATCTTCCCCGAGATACTGACCTCCCGTAGGGGGTGCCGGTAGCAGCTCCGCAGGTTTAAATACCCCGGTTACGCGGGCCAATAGGAAGACACAATTGATGACGTCACGGATTCCTATTGCTGTATGGCACCCCCTCCGGAAGTAAGTATCTCGTGAAGCAGTGATGGGAGGGGGGCTGATCCTTTAATATTACTAAGGTGCGGCCACTCTGCCGCTGAGAGCTCTCATGCTTTAGAGTAATGACGTCACCAACTCTCCAAGCATGAGCGCAGGGTGTCCGACAACTTTTTCTGTAAGCGACTGATGCTGATAGGCTGAGGAGGTCATGTGACCCCTCAGCACGCCTCAAACTCAATTTAACCTGTCTTGGCAAGCGCCCGGCGCCCGCGAGCATACATGCAAGCTCACGGGCTGGTGCGTGCCACTGATTGTAAATTGATTGTGCTGACCGCTCCTGCTCCAAGTGTCACGCGTGGTCGGCGGCAGCGTGGACGCAGCCTAATGCAGCGTCTGCGCAGTGATGTCACATTCATGATGATGTCTTTTCTTGCGAGCAACCTCTATACTTAAGTAGTATAGCAGGCATGTCCATTCACTTATTTGCAAATCTGTTATTGTTCCTACCGTTTCCGCTATTCAATTTTTTTTCTGTATTATTTTGAAGCCAGAACTTATTATTATTAACTTTGTGGTTGCACCAATTTGCAGCCTCACATTTTTACATTTCCTGCCCTTGGAAAAACAGAATAACTTTCTCCCGCACATCAATAACCAAATGTACCCGAGCGAGAATTTAAATTTATTTATTTATAAAAAAAATTACCAGGAAGTAATACATTGAGAGTTACCTCTCGTTTTCAAGTATGTCCTGGGCACAGAGTAAAACAAATAATAAATGGTTACAAGTACAGTTACATAATGAGCAGGGTATACATTATATACAGGACATTGCATGCACAGTTAAAGATAATTTATATTATGGGCGTATGTAACAGTTACAGACCAGATTAAAATGTGTGACAGCCTTAGATTTGAAAGAACTTAAACTGGTGGTGGATATGAGAGTCTCTGGTAGGTTGTTCCAGTTTTGGGGTGTACGGTAGGAGGAGGAGCGGACGGATACTTTGTTGAGCCTTGGGACCATGAACAGTCTTTTGGAGTCAGATCTCAGGTGATAGGTGCTGCATGTGGTAGGGGTGAGGAGCTTGTTCAGATAGCTGGGTAGCTTACCCAGAAAGAATTTGAAGGCAAGACAGGAAAGGTGAACTTTGCGCCTAGACTCGAGTGATGACCAATCTAGTTCTTTGAGCATTTCGCACTGATGTGTGTTATAGTTGCATTGGAGAACAAAACGACAAATTGAGTTGTAGAGGGTGTCAAGTTTGCTAAGGTGGGGGTTTGAGGTGCCGAGCCATATACCCTGGGGCGGGCGCCAGAAACTGACGCGCTTCGCAAATCCACCTCTTCTTCTGTAGAACTTCTGCGAGAAAAGTTCAAATCAAGCAAAACCCGGAGGAGCTGGGAGGAGAGGACGAGGAGGTGGAAGCCGAGAGAGAAAGGGTCAGAAAGTTTGTGACGAACGAATCCTTGGAAGAGGTAAATAAAAAAGGGTAGAGGGGGGGGGGGGGGGTTATGTATATTAATGCAGCAATACAGGTTTCATTTTTTGTTTATTGCAAGATTGAAGCAGGGGGTCTCTCCGGAGCAGAACCGCGTTCATTCCAGCTCCGGGAACCCCCTGCTTCCTAAGATACAGACCTCCGTAGCAGTGCCGGAATCTATGCAGCCAGGGAACTTGTGTGCCCAGCGAAATGGCGGCGTATAAATCTCCCATGTCACGCGGTCCAATAGGACGCCGTGACGTCACCCAGTGAGGCTTCCTATTGGGCCGCGTGACCGGGACATTTAAACTCGATAGAGATACCGGTTCCCTCTACGGAGGTAAGCATCTCGGGAAGCAGGGGGTCCCCGGACCTGAAATGCAGACCCCCAGCTTCAATCCTGTAATAAAACAATAATAAAAAAAAGGAAATGTGTATTGCTGCTTGCTTTGATTTATTCACTTTTGTGTAATATTATCAACTAGCTGAGAGACCCGGCGTTGCCCGGGATGTAAATGCGTAATAGGTAGTATTATTTATAAATGGTGGAACAATAGGTGAGTATTTGTTGTAAAGGTTGGATAATAATGTTGAAAAGAAAGATGGAATAAAATGTAATACGATGTTGTTTAAAAATGGTTTATTGTAAACACACCACAGTACAATGTATATTTTGGTGACATAACAGATGTAAAAATGATAGTCAATTCCTCTCCTACCACGCCCGTCGCTGCTGGTATTGCGGCTCGTAGCCGAAGGTCTCTCCGTCCCTTAGCTGTCTTCCTTCCCCTCCTTGTCTTCCTCTTCCTTTTCTCGAGCGTTTGCCCCTGTCTAAAAAAGAGGAGGTAAGTGTGGAATTTGATGGAAGGGAGGTGGATGTTGAGGCATGTGGTGCATCAACATCAGATGAATCTACATCTGTTGTAAAAGCATCAGATGACAAAGAGGCGTCTTGGGCCTGTGGTCTTGTCTTTCTAGACTTCTTGCCTCTATTCCACCTGTACACCTGTTTTCTGTCAAAGTCAGTAATGTCCCTATCGAATTTCTTTTTTTTATATTCAATAAGACCTTCCTCAAATTTAATTAGGTCAGTTTCCACCTTTTCAATTAGTGATGGTGTTACGCCAATAAGATCTTTTTTGGCTAGTTCAATTTTATACGTTAATTCCGTTAGATTCTGTTTATCAAGTTCTATGAGAATTGCAATAAGCTCCAGAGAGCAGGCAGTTAGTGATATTTCCCAACGTTCTTTAAGAGTACTATCTGAGAACTCAAAGGCTGGAAACAGCTTTATTCTCAGTCCTCTAGGGACAATTTTTCTAGTAAGATAGTTGTTTAGTGCTGTTTGATTCCACCAACTGCGTAACCTTCTCTGTGAGAGATATTTAAATGTGTTAAGACTGTCAGTCTCTTTCACCCCAGAATTAGGATTTATAGTTTCAGTCTCAGTTGGTTGAGAGCGTGAAACAGAGAATGCTGCTATAGCATTTGCAATTCTATTTTCATCTTGAGCGCTAAAATTCATGCTAGCTCAATATATAGTGAGATGAGGGGACAAAGAAAAAGTGTGAGTTAAAAAGTGGAGCTGATATAGGAATTTTTGCAATTCAGAGAGCGCAAAAGCAGTATACAGTATAGGTTAGAACACACAGAGATATCGCTCAACACTTACATGAGTTTTGTCCTAAACACTGTTGATAAGTCAATTATTGTAAGACTGAACAGTGGTGCTAAAGGTTAATAGAAATATGCAAACAACAAGAGGAAAGCAACCTTTAAATAGCACACGGACATGAATGAAAGTGTAACAGAAATGGTATTTTATTCAGGTGATTAAAACAGGGGATGAAATTTTAAAAGGAGAGGGGGGCTCAGCGCTACCTAAACATATTGGACATGGAGGCAACAGCAGGTGATTGTCACAAATAGTTAGGTCAATACTCCATGTTGTAGTCCAATGAGATGTATAATCACAGTAACACAGGCTCCAGGATGAGCCACCTACACCCTGTATGTGTCTTGATTTTTATCTTTACTTGACTATTGCCTCCATGTCCAATATGTTTAGGTAGCGCTGAGCCCCCCTCTCCACTCTTTGATAAAGTTCCACAGCGGAACGAAACGCGTCAGAGGACTAATCTGTGATGTACAGCAACATGTTTCATTAAAGTTTATTTTTATTTTTCTACTTGATGGCTGATTCCTGTTTGCAGTGACCGCCTTTCATTCATCCTTACTCTACTATTGATATACAAATGGTTTAAAATATCTTGGCTGATCATTAGTTCTATTTATTGATTGGGAGGATTCCCTCTTTCCTCCTCCCAGAGGATTTCCTTTTGCGCTTCGCCCCCTCTCAGGGTCTTTTGCCCAATTCCTCTGTCTATTATTATCGTAGTCAGCCTTATCCCTAAAAAACTTTTCATGCTTCTTCTTTAAAATTTCATCCTACGCATGCTCAAGTTTCATGCGGAGGTCATGTTCCATCTCTGAGCAATCAAATTCAATGACCATAGGTTCAAGTAACTTAACTACACTTGCCACCTCTTTATCAATTATTTTTAGTTTTTGTCCTCTCATATATAATTAATTTCATGAGAGCCCTTGAACAATCGTCAAGGATTCTGTTCCATTCTTTCATGAAATGTTGATCATCCTTACCGAAAGTAGGTGATTTGCGAAACCGCAGGCCCCTAGGGACTTTGTTGCAATCTACATATTTCTGTATAGTCCTTTTCTCTAAGTGAATTTTACTTTCGGTAAGGAGTAATTGCTCTAAAACTTTCAAATGTTTTTCAATTGACCCCTTAGTATCCCCAGTCTCAGGGACCATAACAGGTTCCTCTGAGAAAAGTGAATCAAAATTTTCATCACGTTTTTGTCTACAATTCACCAAACTCCAAACCATGATAAGGGAGGGTGGGTATCTCGTGTGGAAAATTAATGTGCAACACAAAAAGAGCAGATAAGTGACAAAGGTGAACAGGAAGTGCGCAACTATTAAACAATACCACACACGTGAAGTGATAATACAGTGATATTAAAGATATATTATGTGACCTAATAATCAGATTGGAGTGTCTGCAGCTGTGGTACCGGGGATGGCTCAAGGCACCCCCTAGAATGTCAGACAAAAACACAAAAAACACAGCGCACAACGCTCATAGTGCATTAAAGGTATATTAAAAAAACAAATCAATAGGGTAATTATTGTGCGTACATCAATAAAAAATCAGTAAAGCATTTTGGGGTAAGTTACCCATCCACCAGCAATCAGATGTCATCAGCAGGGACGTTGCACCACACTGTGGACCGGATCAGCAGTCATCTACTGGAGCTGGAGCTGGTGAGTAAGTCCCAGATTTCGAATGGGTAAATAAGGAGTCCTTTAAATGTCCCCGGTGAAGGTGAACAGTTTCCAGCCACCAGCGGCTCACTAGGGAACGGCCGTGTCCCGCGGTCCTCGCGACGGCTGGTCTCTCTCCTTCTATCCACCGCACCAGCACTTCCGTGCAGTGACGTCACTACAACTCGCGTCGCGTCACGTCACAATTCCTCTCCGGCGGCCGGATCAATGTAAAACGGGGCAGAGAGTCCAATAGCACACTTTCCAACGCGTTTCGAAATCGTAAAGGTTTCTTCATCAGGGATTAAAGAATGGCACACTAACTAACATTAAAATACCCTACGCTAGCAGCCCATTGGTCCGTCGCACGGACGTCCTGTCCAATGGGATAGCGACAAGGGGGGAGTGAATCCTAACAGAAAAAAACTATCAACAACAACTTTATTCATAGACAACACACAATAGTATAGAAAACGATTCTAAAACGAAAGAAAAAGGTATTAATGCATCATAATATATCAAATAATTCAGTCTAAAAACATGTACATATACACTAGCAATCTTGAACTAATGGAATATGAACATTAATTTGCAATAAACTCTTTAAACTATTGAAAGCTTTTAAAGGAGAAGCATGAGCTATATTAAAAATGAACTAAAATTGAACCTTGGCAAGGGGATATGGTTTAAAGGAGCTTTCATATAAAATCCCAAAATATTAAAAATTATTTCTCATATCAAAAATATATATATAGATGGATAATTACCAATATTATTCCTATATACTTATAAATACATTAAAAATTAATTAATCTTAAAAATATCTACAAAATATATACTCTATAAAAGATCAAAGGAAAGAATTAAAATAAAATAGACCAATATATATTAAATACTCAATATAGGGACCAGATATCAATATCCTCATTTAGACCCCCTGGATGTAGTGTGTTCAATTTATGTATCCAGAAGGTTTCCTGTTTTGATAGTTCTTTAACTCTATCCCCTCCCCTTCTATTTCTCTGTATATGCTTAATCCCTTTAAACAGAATAGAGGAGTGGTCCCTATTGTGGTGTAGTGCATAATGTTTGGATAAGCTATGTTGCATGTATCCTATTCTTATATTTCGCAAATGTTCTTGAATCCTTACTTTTAATGGACGCTTCGTGCGTCCCACATATTGCAAGGAGCACGGACATTCTATTACATATACTATATGGGGGCCTATGCAGAGAGCAGCGCTATTTCAAAACTCGCCATTTTTTGGAGAAAATCGCGCAGAAAACAGCAGAAAATGTCGAGTTGCGAAAAACGCGCCATTTTTTTAAAATTATTTCTAAAACTCGCCTCGCGGCTGGCGAGAACCTCCATCTCGCCAGTTTTAAAAATATCCTTATGCAGAGAGGCTAGATGCCGTTCGCGCCAATAAAATGGCGCGATTGTCTCCTTTTTGCCTCGCCAGAAAAAATTGGCAAGAAGCTGCCGCTCGCGGCCATAGCAAAGGGAAAAAAAAGCCGCGAATTTGTTTTAACACATTTCTGAAGCGCGCATCTCGCCAATTTAAACTCGCCACACGCATTCATGTTAAAAATACCAGAATTCGCACATTTCTGCATACAGTACCGACACACTTTATTCGAGTGTGGCCGGTACCGCAAGCCGGGAGATTTCCCGGCTTGCTAGTGGCCGCCCCTCGGCGTGCCGCGCGTCATAGACGCGCGGTCACGCGTCTTCGGGAGCGTGCGCCCCCTGCACGCGCGTCCAGGGGCTCCCCGAGGGAGCCCTGGTGTCCCGCGATCGCGGGACAGCGGCAGGGGGTTCCGGGGGACCCGGCAGCGGTAGGGAGAGCGCCCCGATCAGAGGGCGCTCTTCCGCTGCTTCGGCGCGCGCCCGTCACTCTCGGGCGCGCGCCAGGCTACTGCTGCGGCCAAGAACGGGCAAATGCTCGACTAAACTTGGCCGCAGCAGTATGGAGAATAAAACTCTCCAAAAAAACTACTTTTTATTAAATTCGCCAATTTTAAAATTCGCTGCTCTCTGCATAGGCCCCATGGTCTGAGTTACATAAGATAAAATCAGTAATCTCGTGTTCTTCTCCAGTGGAATTGCATGTAAATGATTTCCTGACAGAATGCATGTGTTTACACACCGAGCACTTTCCACACTTAGGGCCTCATGCAGAGAGCAGCGCTATTTAGAATTGGAGAGTGGAATTTTTTTTAGCTTTATTGGAGAGTTTTTTTCTCCATATGCAGAAAGGGCATAAAACTGCATTTACAATCCTTTCTGCATATGGAGAGTTTCAAACAGCGCTATGAGCGCTGTTGAAACTAGTGGGAAAGAAATCAAATTTTTTTTTCTCCACCGGCCGCGGAGCGCCAGCTGCTTGGTGGAGAGGAAAAATGTTGAAAATCGCGCCATTTTTTTGCCGCGAACAGCCACTAGATGGCGTTCGCTGCTCTCTGCATACGGCCGTTTTCAAGACTGGAGAGATTTCTGTTCTTGATTTTAATGTCACTGGGTGATAGTACATTTTTTAAGTTTTTGGCTTTCCTATATATAAATTTAGGGTGCTTTGAAATATGGGCACCTAATATCGGATCATTAGACAAAATGGCCCAGTGTTTTTTCACAATCTGTTCAATTTGCATTGTCATTGAATTAAAACTGGTGATAAATGCCACATTACATTTATCCTCATCTACCCTTGTCGTTTTTATTTCTTTTTGTTTCGATATTAGCATTGTTCTTCTATCAAGTTTCCTTGCTTTATCCAGATCATTGATTAGTTTATCCAAAAGGTAACCCCTTTCTAGAAATCTGGATGTTAGTTTTTTGGCCTGTTCTTCAAAATCCTTGTCCAGACTGCAGTTTTTTCTTAATCTGTAAAACTGGCCACTGGGTATGTTTTTAATCCACGTTTTCTTGTGGTTACTCGTGGCCAGTAGCAGATTGTTAGAGTCCACATCTTTAAAATGTGTTTTTGTTGTAAGTTTCCCTTCCTCTGACGCCATCAGGCTCAGGTCCAGGAAGCTTACTTCCCTTACACTATCTTCATATGTGAACGTCAAGTTCTTATTGTTATTGTTTATATAGTGTAGGAAGTGACCCACAGAACACTGGTCCCCATCCCATACACAAAGAATATCATCTATAAAACGACGCCAAATGATAATGTTATTCTTAAAGGGATTGTTGTTATTAAAAATGAATTCATTTTCCCATCCTCCCATATACAGATTTGCGAAACTGGGGGCAAATCTTGTGCCCATCGCAGTTCCGCAAACCTGTAAAAAAAACTCATCTAAAAACATAAAGTAATTATGCTTTAGTATATATTTGATGGACTCCAATATAATTTTTTTATTTAAGGGATGTAGTTCCGAATCGCCTGATAAGAAAAAATCTATGGCCGTCACACCTTCCACATGAGGTATATTCGTATAGAGGGCCTGTACATCACAGGTAACCCACCTATACGAATCCTTCCATTCCAGTCCCTCTAATAAGTTCAGCACTGAAGTTGAATCCCTAAGATGGGAGGGAAGTTTTAACACATAGGGCTGGAGAAAAAAATCTACATATTGGGAAAGGTTTGCGGTTAGGCTCTGGATTCCTGAAATAATTGGTCTACCAGGTGGATTTATTAGGGTTTTATGTATTTTGGGAAGATGGTAGAATATGGGGATTTTTGGGCAGTCTGAATAAAGAAAATCATACTCATTTTTAGAAATAACACAGGTCATGAGGGCTTCATCAAAGAGGCTTTTGAGTTCAGTCAAGAACTCTTTAGTGGGATCTTTCTTTAATCTCATGTATGATGAGGTGTCGTTCAAGAGTCTAAATGCCTCTCCTTCATAATCTTTCCGATCCTGTAAACACGACACCTCCCCCTTTATCTGCCTGTCTGATAATCAAATTATCATTTTCTTTCAGGAATTTTAATGCTAATATTTCACTTTTACTAAGGTTATGTTTTATATCACCAGTTTTGCTACCACTGGTCAGAGAATTAAATTCGTTGTTAACCATATTAAAAAAGGTCTCTAAATGATGACCTTTTGAGTGCGCAGGATAAAATCTAGACTTTCCTCTAAATTGAGTATGTCTACATTTTAAATCATTATCCATATTTTCAATTGGAGTGGGTATATTAGTGGGAGAGACCTCTACTATCTCCTCCTCCTCCT
>WSYH01006311.1:0-38992 GCA_036426205.1 Ascaphus truei
CTCCCCCTCCACCAGCTCTCTCCCCCTCCACCAGCTCTCTCCCCCTCTTCCAGCTTTCTCCCCCTCTTCCATCTCACTCCACCTCTTCCAGCTCTCTCCCCCTTTTCCAGCTCTCTCCCCCTCTTCCAGCTCTCTCCCCCCTCTTTCAGCTCTCTTCCCCTCCACCAGCTCACTCCCCCTCCACCAGCTCTCTCCATGCCTACCTGTGGGACAGGGTGGTGATAGGGGCAGGCGGGGGGAGATGATGGTACGCAGTGGCGGGCTGCCAGAGTTAAGCAGAGGAGCAGCCGGCAGAGGAGTGAGAAGTTGCATGTAGGCAGAGCTTGACGGCCGGGGAGGAGTGAGAAGTTGCATGTAGGCAGAGCATGACGGCCGGGGAGGAGTGAGAAGTTGCATGTAGTCAGAGCTTGACGGCCGGGGAGGAGTGAGAAGTTGCATGTAGGCAGAGCATGACGGCCGGGGAGGAGTGAGAAGTTGCATGTAGGCAGAGCTTGACGGCCGGGGAGGAGTGAGAAGTTGCATGTAGGCAGAGCATGACGGCCGGGGAGGAGTGAGAAGTTGCATGTAGGCAGAGCATGACGGCCGGGGAGGAGTGAGAAGTTGCATGTAGGCAGAGCTTGACGGCCGGGGAGGAGTGAGAAGTTGCATGTAGGCAGAGCATGACGGCCGGGGAGGAGTGTTGCTGTAGCAGAGTAGACACCAGAAGTAAGAAAGACTTCCGGATCAGACAGCTGGGGTACGCTCCTCCCCGGCTGTCCTGCCCTTCCTCCGTGCAACTTCTCACTCCCATGCCAGCTGCTCCTCTGCTTCACTCTGGTGGCTCGCCATTGCCGCATACCATCATCTCCCCCCCGCCTGCCTCTATCTGGGGGAGAAGAGAGAGAGAGATAATCAGCAGGGACGCCAGCTGGGGGAGAGAGTGGGCCCAGGGTCGCTGACAGCATTCCTGGGACAAAGGATTGGAGTTTTCATGTGTATGCCCCCCCGTGTGTTGGCGGCTCTGTGTACCACCTCTTTTACACCTCCACTCTCTCCCCCCTCTCTATGCGCCCCCTCTCCTCATGTATTTCTCTCCCCCCTCTTACACCCATTCCCTCACTCTTCTTCACCCACTTATTTCCTCTCACACTCTCTCCCCTCCACTATCACTCAGTAACCCCCCCCCCCACACTTAATCCATCTCCCTCAATCCTCCCCTCCTCACATTAAATGTACCCCTCCCCCACCGGACCCACACACACATAATTTCCCCACATACACACAATACCCCATAAAATACAGCCACCCCATCACAATACACAGATTAGAATAACCACCTACACACACTACAATAAGGAGTTTTACTTACATTTTGAATGAGAGTAGAATGTGAGAGAGGAGTCGAGTGTGACCCCTAGGCAGCGTGCTTGTGATACTAGGTGTATGACGTTGCTTCCAACAGTAATGTGGAAGGAGGTAGTAGGGCCAGGTTTGGGATGAAATATGAGGAGCTCTGTTTTTGACATGTTAAGATTGAGAAAGCGAAGAGGGCCATCCACGATGATATCGCAGAGAGATATACAGAAACTTAAGTCTGTACAGCAGGTGTAAGGTCAGGGGTTGAAAAGTAAATGTGTGTCATCAGCACAGAGGTGATATTTGAACCCAAGAGATGTGATTATAAGGTCACCTAGAGAGAGTGTGTACAGAGAAAAGAGAAGAGGTCCCAGGACAGAGCCCTGGTGAAACCCCACAGAGATGTCGATAGAGGAGGAGGCGTTGGCAGAAGAGACCTAGTCTACCTGTCTTCCTCTCTAATATAAATGGTAGAGGCGGCATGGCAGCAATAGCTTAGCGCCGAGACGTGCGGTCTGGGATAGAAAATGTCCTCCTTCCCAGCGCAGTTTTAATTCATTATCCAGGGCCAGTAGGTGTTGTGTTGTACCCTTGTTCCCCTCCTGTTGAACTCCACACTGCTTGCCACTTAAAAAGCCTACTTTAATGATGGGCTTCTTTACATGTAAGCTGCTCCTCTGCATAGGCAGCTCCCCCAGACTGTCCCTAGCTATATAGGTCACCTGACTTAATTAAGATCAGCCCAGGCAGCTCAAAAAGCATCTGTGCTTCCCGATGAAGTGGAGTAAGGGAGAATAAAGAGCAGAGGTTGCTGTGTGGACACTCTACTGCAGGATTTGGGCCTTTTGAAATCATTGTAATTTCAACAGTAAAGACACAAATAAAACCTGCGGTAAATAACTAATACATTATATGAAGACATTATTAATAAATAATATGAAATAATGAATAAATCATAAAGTATAAAACACAGAAACATCAAGCAGTGGTAAGAAAACCTGGAGGCGTTACCTCCAAAAATTAGTACATTTTTGGTCAACATGTGAGCGACTCGATGTATCTGGGCCAATGAGTTTAATTTCAAGGGTGACCGACATTTTAAATAAAAAGATGAAATTACCATTAAGGTGACACACGTTATATTTTGAAAACTATGACAAATGCATATTTCATTTTCAGCGTTGAGTTCATTTTACTTGTTTTCTATATTTTTTTTTTATCCAGTTTTTCTTGAGACGCCGGTTTGTCTTCAGACAATAAAGAGGAAGGAAGAGCGGGTATCGAATTTATTACTCGCCGATGAGAAATCACCACCACCCCCCGTCCCCTATATACCTCCACATCTATCTACAACTGGTCCTATATAGGTACCTCCATGTATCGGCAGTATTTCATAGGACATGTACACTGGATATGTTGACATACTTGGGAATGAGTATGAAGCCTTAGAGGTTCCAGGCCCTGTATCTCTGAGCCATGAAGCATTGATTCTATCCCATTATCCAACATCATTTGCTTATAAGCCAGAATTGTATTTATTTCCGCTGAAAATGTTTGCTCTCATTAAAAACCTTAAAAAAAAATATTGGCTGCAATTTGTCATTGGGGTCATTAGTTGGGCTTCTTTACACAAGTCCCAGAGGGGCCATGCTCTGTATACCTAGTGCCAGTCCTGGAGGTGCCAGGATCGATCACTGTGCCAGTCCTACAGGTGCCCGGCTCCAGATAAATAAAGAACGTCTGTCAGAAAGGTATAGTAATATGAAAGCAATAAAACTAATACTATCTATCATCGCTCTATCTCAGTGTTATTAAACAGGTTCCCAGCAACTCTTTGGTTCATAGATCATCCCTAATGGGTTCCCTGCAGTTTTCAGGTCATTTGAAAATTGTACCCATTACAGAAGAATTTACAATGCATCTGATCTCAGACGCGCTATTAGAGAGGGTTGGGGTTCCTTACAATGCATCTGATCTCAGCCCGCTATTAGAGAGGGTTGGGGTTTCCTTACAATGCATGTGATCTCAGACGTGCTATTAGAGAGGGTTGGGGTTCTACAATGCATCTGATCTCAGACGCGCTATTAGAGAGGGTTGGGGGTTTCCTACAATGCATCTGATCTCAGACGCGTATTAGAAGGGTTGGGGTCCTTACAATGCATCTGATCTCAGACGCGCTTTTAGAGAGGGTGGGGTTCCTTACAATGCATCTGATCTCAGAGCACTATTAGAGAGGGTTGGGGTTCCTTACAATGCATGTGATTTCAGACGTGCTATTAGAGAGGGTGTGGGGTTCCTTACAATGCATCTGATCTCAGATTGCTCTATTAGAGAGGGTTGGGGTCCCTTACAATGCATCTGATCTCAGACGCGCTATAGAGAGGTTGGGGTCTCCTACAATGCATTGATCTCAGGCGCGCTATAGAGAGGGTTGGGTTTCTTTACAGTGCATCTGATCTAGACGTGCTATTAGAGAGGGTTGGGTTTCTTACAATGCATGTTATCTCAGAAGCGCTATTAGAAGAGGGTTGGGGTTCCTTACAATGCATCTGATCTCAGACGCGCTATTAGAGAGGGTTGGGGTTCCTTACAATGCATTTATCTCAGACGCACTATTAAGAGGGATGATGCCGCGGGGTGCCCCTGAGCATATGGGGAATTATAGAGTGCCAGCTCTGCGACCCAACAATGGCAAAACACTGTGATTGTATTAAAAATGTCTGTGTGTGTCCCACCAGGTATGAGGTGGGGATAATAATATTCTGGTTTAAATGTATGTATTATTGTGCCATTACAGAAGAATTTACAAAGCATCTGATCTCAGACGCGCTATTAGAGAGGTGGGTTCCTTACAATGCATCGATCTCAGACGCGCTATTAGAGAGGGTGGTTGGGGTTCCTTACAATGCATGTGATCTCAGACGTGCTATTAGAGAGAGGTTGGGGTTCCTTACAATGCATTGATCTCAGACGCGCTTATTAGAGAGGGTTGGGGGTTCCTTACAATGATCTGATCTCAGACGCCGCTATTAGAGAGGGTTGGGGTTCCTTACAATGCATCTGATCTCAGACGCGCTATTAGAGAGAGGTTGGGGTTCATTACAATGCATCTGATCTCAGACGCGCTATTAGAGAGGGTTGGGGTTCCTTACATGCATCTGATCTCAGACGCGCTTTTGAGAGAGGGTCGGGGTTCCTTACAATGCATCTGATCTCAGACGCAATATTAGAGAGGGTTGGGGTTCCTTACAATGCATGATCTCAGATGCTCTATTAGAGAGGGGTTGGGGTCCCTACAATGCATCTGATCTCAGACGCGCTATGAGAGAGGTTGGGGTTCCTTACAATGCATCTGATCTCAGGGCCTATTAGAGAGGGGTTGGGTTTTTACAGTGACATCTGACTCAGACGCGGATTAGAGAGGGTTGGGGTTTCTTACAATGCATCTGATCTCAGACGTGCTATTAGAGAGGGTTGGGGTTCTTACAATGATCTGATCTCAGATGCTCTATTAGAGAGGGTTGGGGGGGCCTTACAATGCATCTGATCTCAGACGCGCTATTAGAGAGGGTTGGGGTTCCTTACAATGCATCTGATCTCAGACGCGCTATTAGAGAGGGTGGGGATCCTTACAATGCATCTGGTCTCAGAAGCGCTACTAGAGAGGGTTGGGGTTCCTTACAATGCATTGATCTCAGACGCGCTATTAGAGAGGGTTGGGGTTCCTTACAAATCATTGATCTCAAGACGCGCTATTAGAGAGGGTTGGGTTCCTTACAATGCATCTGATCTCAGACGCGCTGTTAGAGAGGGTTGGGGTTCCTTACAATGCATCTGATCTCAGACGCGCTATTAGAGAGGGTTGGGGTTCCTTACAATGCATGTGATCTCAGACGTGCTATTAGAGAGGGTTGGGGTTCCTTACAATGCATCTGATCTCAGATGCTCTATTAGAGAGGGTTGGGGTCCCACAATGCATCTGATCCAGACGCGCTATTAGAGAGGGTTGGGGTTCCTTACAATGCATCGATCTCAGGCGCGCTATTAGAGAGGGTGTGGGTTTCTTACAGTGCATCTGATCTCAGACGTGCTATTAGAGAGGGTTGGGGTTTCTTACAATGCATGTTATCTCAGACGCGCTATTAGAGAGGGTTGGGGTTCCTTACAATGCATCTGATTAGACGCGCTATTAGAGAGGGTTGGGGTTCTTACAATGCATTTGATCTCAGACGCCATATTAGAGAGGGATGATGCCCGGCTGGGTGCCCCTGAGCCATATGGGAAGGGAATTATAGAGTGCCAGCTCTGCGACCCAACAATTGGCAATAACAACTGTGATTGTTATTAAAATGTTGTGTGGTCCCACCAGGTATGAGGTGGGGATAATAATATTCTGGTTTAAATGTATGTATTATTGTTTTGCAATCCATTACAGAAGAATTTACAAAGCATTGATCTCAGACGCGACTATTAGAGAGGGTTGGGGTTCCTTACAATGCATCTGATCTCAGACGCGCTATTAGAGAGGGTTGGGGTTCCTTACAATGCATTGATCTCAGACGGCTATTAGAGAGGTTGTGTTCTTACAATGCATCTGATCTCGACGCGCATTAGAGAGGGTTGGGGTTCCTTACAATGCATTGATCTCAGACGCGCTATTAGAGAGGGTTGGGGTTCCTTACAATGCATCTGATCTCAGACGCGCTATTAGAGAGGGTTGGGGTTCCTTACAATGCATCTGATCTCAGACGCGCTTTATTAGAGAGGGTGGGGTCCTTACAAGCATCTGATCTCAGAGCCGTTTTTAGGAGGTGGGGTTCCTTACAATGCATCTGATCTCAGACGCACTATTAGAGAGGGTGGGGTTCCTTACAATGCATCTGATCTCAGATGCTCTATTAGAGAGGGTTGGGTCCCGTACAATGCTCTAGATCTCGAGCGCTATTAGAGAGGGTTGGGGTTCCTTACAATGCATCTGATCTCAGAGCGCGCTATTAGAGAGGGTTGGGTTCTTTACAGTGCATCTGATCTCAGACGCGCTATTAGAGAGGGTTGGGGTTCCTTACAATGCATCTGACTCAGACGTGCTATTAGAGAGGTTGGGGTTCCTTACAATGCATCTGATCTCAGCATGCTCTATTAGAGAGGGTTGGGTCCCTTACATGCATCTGATCTCAGACGCGCTATAGAGAGGGTTGGGGGTTCCTTACAATGCATCTGATCTCAGACGCTATTAGAGAGGTTTGGGGATCCTTACACAGCATCTGGTTCAGAAGCGCACTAGAGAGGGTTTGGGGTTCCTTACAATGCATCTGATCTCAGAAGCGGCTATTAGAGAGGGTTGGGGTCCTTTACAATGCATCTGATCTCAGACGCGCTATTAGAGAGGTTGGGGTTCTTACAATGTCTGGATTCTCAGACGCGCTATTAGAGAGGGTTGGGGTTCCTTACAATGCATCTGATCTCAGATGCTCTATTAGAGAGGGTTGGGGTCCCTTACAATGCATCTGATCTCAGACGCGGCTATTAGAGAGGGTTGGGGTTCCTTACAATGCATCTGGATACTCCAGGCGCGCTATTGAGAGGGGTGGGTTTCTTTACAGTGCATCTGATCTAGACGTGCTATTAGAGAGGGTTGGGGTTTCTTACAATGCATGTTATCTCAGACGCGCTATTAGAGAGGGTTGGGGTTCCTTACAATGCATCTGATCTCAGACGCGCTATTAGAGAGGGTTGGGGGGTTCCTTACAATGCATTGACTCAGACGACTATTAGAGAGGGATGATGCCGAGGGGTGCCCTCCTGAGCCATATTGGGGAATTATAGAGTGCCAGCTCTGCGACCCAACAATGGCAATAACACTGTGATTGTATAAAAATGTCTGTGTGTGTCCCACCAGGTATGAGGTGGGGATAATAATATTCTGGTTTAAATGTATGTATTATTGTGCCATTACAGAAGAATTTACAATGCATCTGATCTCAGACGCGCTATTAGAGAGGGTTGGGGTTCCTTACAATGCATCTGATCTCAGACGCGCTATTAGAGAGGGTTGGGGTTCCTTACAATGCATGTGATCTCAGACGTGCTATTAGAGAGGGTTGGGGTTCCTACAATGAATCTGATCTCAGACGCTGCTATTAGAGAGGGTTGGGGGGTTCCTTACAATGCATCTGATCTCAGACGCGCTATTAGAGAGGGTTGGGGTTCCTTACAATCATCTGATCTCGACGCGCTATTAGAGAGGGTTGGGGTTCATTACAATGCATCTGATCTCAGACGCGATTAGAGAGGGTTGGGGTTCCTTACAATGCATCTGATCTCAGACGCGCTTTTTAGAGAGGGTCGGGGTTCCTTACAATGCATCTGATCTCAGACGCACTATTAGAGAGGGTTGGGGTTCCTTACAATGCATCTGATCTCAGATGCTCTATTAGAGAGGGTTGGGGTCCCTTACAATGCATCTGATCTCAGAAGCGCTATTAGAGAGGTTGGGGTTCCTACAATGCATCTGATCTCAGGGCGGCATTAGAGAGGGTTGGGTTCTTTAAAGTGCATCTGATCTCAGACGCGCTATTAGAGAGGGTTGGGGTTCTTACAATGCATCTGATCTCAGACGTGCTATTGAGAGAGGGTTGGGTTCCTTACAATGCATATGATCTCAGATGCTCTATTAGAGAGGGTTGGGGTCCCTTACAATGCATCTGATCTCAGACGCGCTATTAGAGAGGGTTGGGGTTCCTTACAATGTCATCTGATCTCAGACGCGCTATAGAGAGGGTTGGGGTCCTTACAATGCATCTGGGTCTCAGAAGAGCGCTATAGAGAGGGGTTGGGGTTCCTTACAATGCATCTGATCTCAGACGCGCTATTAGAGAGGGTTGGGGTTCCTTACAATGAATCTGATCTCAGACGCGCTATTAGAGAGGGTTGGGGTTCCTTACAATGCATCTGATCTCAGACGCGCGTTAGAGGAGGGTTGGGGTTTCCAATGCATCTGATCAGACGCGCTATTAGAGAGGGTTGGGGTTCTTACAATGCACATGTGATCTCAGACGTGCTATTAGAGAGGGTTGGGGTTCCTTACAATGCATCTGATCTCAGATGCTCTATTGAGAGGGTTGGGGTCCCTACAATGCATCTGATCTCAGACGCGTATTAGAGAGGGTTGGGGTTCCTTACAATGCATCTGATCTCAGGCGCGTATTAGAGAGGGTTGGGTTTCTTACAGTGCATCTGATCTCAGACGTGCTATTAGAGAGGGGTTGGGGTTTCTTACAATGGCATGGTTATCCAGACGCGCTATTAGAGAGGGTTGGGGTTCCTTACAATGCATCTGATCTAGACGCGCTATTAGAGAGGGTTGGGGTTCCTTACAATGCATTTGATCTCAGACGCACTATTAGAGAGGGATGATGCCCGGCGGTGCCCCTGGCAGCCATATTGGGGAATTATAGAGTGCCAGCTCGCGACCCAACAATTGGCAATAACACTGTGATTGTATTAAAAATGTCTTGTGTGGTCCCACCAGGTATGAGGTGGGGATAATAATATTCTGGTTTAAAATGTATGTATTATTGTTGCCATACAGCAGAATTTACAAAGCATATGATCTCAGACGCGATATCTAGAGAGGGTGGGGTGGTTCCTTACAATGCATCTGATCTCAGACGCGCTATTTAGAGGGGGTTGGGGTTCCTTAAATGCATTGGATCTACAGACGTGACTATTAGAGAGGGTTGGGGTTCCTTACAATGCATACTGATCTCAGACGCGCTATTGAGAGGGTTGGGGTCCTTACAATGCATCTGATCTCAGACGCGCATTAGAAGGGTTGGGTGTTCTTACAAGCATCTGATCTCAAGAACGCTATTAGAGAGGGTGGGGTTCCTTACATGCATCTGATCTGCGAGACGCGTCTATTAGAGAGGGTTGGGTCCTTACAATTGGCATCTGATCTCAGACGCGCTTGTAGAGGGGTCGGGGTTCCTTACAATGCATCTGATCTCAGACGCACTATTAGAGAGGGTTGGGGTTCCTACAATGCATCTGATTAAGCTGCTCTATTAGAGAGGGTTGGGGTCCCTTACAATGCATCTGATCTCGACGCGCTATTAGGAGGGTTGGGGTTCTTACAATGCATCTGATCTCAGGCGCGCTATTGAGAGGGTTGGGTTTCTTACAGTGCATCTGATCTCAGACGCGCTATTAGAGGGTTGGGGTTCCTTACAATGCATCTGATCTCGACGTGCTAGTAGAAGGGTTGGGGTTCTTTACAATGCATATGATCTCAGCATGCTCTATTAGAGAGGGTTGGGGTCCCTACAGTCAATGTATCTGATCTCGACGCGCTATTAGAGAGGGTTGGGTTACTTACAATGCATCTGATCTAGACTGTATTAGAGAGGTTGGGACCTTAATGTTGGTTCAGAAGCACTACTAGAGAGGGTTGTGGGTTCCTTACAATGCATATCTGATCTCAGACGCGCTATTAGAGAGGGTTGGGGTTTCCTTACAATGCATTGTCTCAGAACGCGCTTATTAGAGAGGGTTGGGGTTCTTACAATGCATCTGATCTCAGACGCGCTCTTAGAGAGGGTTGGGGTTTTACAATGCATTCTGATCTAAACGCGCTATAGAGGGGGTTGGGGTTCCTTACAATGCATGTGATCTCAGACGTGCTATTAGAGAGGGTTGGGGTTCCTTACAATGCATCTGATCTCAGATGCTCTATTAGAGAGGGTTGGGGTCCCTTACAATGCATCTGATCTCAGACGCGCTATTAGAGAGGGTTGGGGTTCCTTACAATGCATCTGATCTCAGGCGCGCTATTAGAGAGGGTTGGGTTTCTTTACAGTGCATCTGATCTCAGACGTGCTATTAGAGAGGGTTGGGGTTTCTTACAATGCATGTTATCTCAGACGCGCTATTAGAGAGGGTTGGGGTTCCTTACAATGCATCTGATCTCAGACGCGCTATTAGAGAGGGTTGGGGTTCCTTACAATGCATTTGATCTCAGACGCACTATTAGAGAGGGATGATGCCCGGCTGGGTGCCCCTGAGCCATATTGGGGAATTATAGAGTGCCAGCTCTGCGACCCAACAATGGCAATAACACTGTGATTGTATTAAAAATGTCTGTGTGTGTCCCACCAGGTATGAGGTGGGGATAATAATATTCTGGTTTAAATGTATGTATTATTGTGCCCATGTTTCCCTGTAACCCCTCGCAAATGGTTTTAAAAAACAGCAGCTTAAAGCACAGCGCATAGTGTTTAGTTAACTTCGGCTGGGAAGGTCCTAGAGCTCTGGCTTTTGCTGTGAGTGCTGCTGGAATAAAATCATTAAAAAGTTTATGCCGCAACCCGAACTCCCCGCCCGGGTGTTCTAAAAAGCAATTTGACCAATGTCAGGGTCTTGGAACAAGACTGGTTGCTGATCTGCTGAAGAATGGAGAGATCCTATCCTTCCAGGAACTACGAGACAAATACCAATCCCAAGATCTCCATTTGTTCAAATTCCTACAAATCAGACATTTTCTGCTCTCTCTCTCACAGAACTCCAAATTCCCACCACCCACCAAATTCGAAACCCTATGCAGTAAAGGCAGGTACCAAAGAGGACTAATATCTGAGATTTATAAGGGGATAGAGTCAGCATCAGAACCCCCGACTCACCACTACATGCAAAAATGGTCCGATGACCTCAATATTCAAATTGAGAAAGACGTCTTAATAGGAATACGTTGAATTTGAGACTAACAACTGTACTAAACACCATGTCAATTACCTTCCTTGATTTGGATATATATGTTGATGGTGACAGGAATATCCAAACCAAAGTCTTCAGGAAGAGTACAGCTACTAATAGCTTGTTATTGGCACAAAGCCAACATCCTGCCAGTCTCATTTCCGGGTATCCCTACTGGGCAATACCTCCATTTACGCAGGAATTGTTCCACAACTCAGCAATTTATCTTACAATCTAAAGAACTACGTGATCGGTTCCTTAGCCGTGGGTATAAAATTGAAAACACTCAATCGAGCCTATCACAGAGCATTGCATAGTGATAGAGACTCCTTTCTGTCCTCTAATACGCCTAAAGGGAAGGATAACATCATAAGATGCATCGGTACCTATAATAAAAGATGGTGGGCGATTAAAAGAATCTTTGCCCGACATTGGCACCTTCTTATATCCGACGTTGACTTGGTTAAAGTTATCGGCCCTAGATCGAATATCACAAGCAGGAGATCGAAAAACCTGCGTGACAAACGTGTCCATAGCCATCATCAGCGTGCTAGAGCAGAGACTTGGTTGAGCCCTATTAAGGGGATGTATCAGTGTCAGGGTTGCAAGGCATGTAAACATGTCATCACAGCAAAGGTCTTTGATAGCTATGATAACACACAGCACTTTAGTGTTGATAGCTTTATCAACTGTAGAACAACTAACGTTATATACCTTCTCATTTGTAAATGTGGGGAAAGGTATGTAGACAAGACTACAAGGCAATTGCGTAGACGTATACTTGAACACGTCAACTCTGTCAAGCATTCTGCCGAAACACCAGTAGCCAGACACGTCACGCAATTTCATAATGGAGATGTTGACAGCCTCAAATTTATGGGCATCTATCAACTTAGGTGTCCGGTGAGAGGCGGTAATGTTGATCAGATGCTATTAAGAATTGAAGCTGAATGGATTTATAAATTGAAGACCAGAAGTCCATATGGACTTAATGAAGGATTCACATATACTCCATTCATCTGATCTTCTCAATCTGATATGCCTGTCGTCCTGCCCTTCCCATTCTTTGCTGTCTT
The DNA here is from genome assembly GCA_036426205.1 of Ascaphus truei. Taxonomy (NCBI): domain Eukaryota; kingdom Metazoa; phylum Chordata; class Amphibia; order Anura; family Ascaphidae; genus Ascaphus; species Ascaphus truei. The sequence goes on from WSYH01006311.1 coordinate 12,162, forward strand.
TTTATGGCATCATTGCTACCCTACATCGTTTATGCATTTCATCCAACCTCTGGCTACTATATATAATATTTATGATTTATATTAGAGTAGTCCTACCACATGGTTTTGTTATACAGTACTCACCATGATATTGTTATATACTACATTATTGAAGTTTATTGCATTTATAACTAGTGACTATATTGCCTAAATCATAAACCCATTCTTTCTTTGTTATGGGTTTATCAGTTTGTGTAATAACTATTCACACAACATTTACAGTGACATCTATTGATACTATATAAGATGTGTGTTTAACATTTTGTAATAATTTATTTTATTTTCACTGTGATTTGGGACATTGTTGCGTTTTTGTTATAAATTGAGGGGGTTATACTGCATACATCATCCTTAATTTATGTCCCTTTTTTGCTGCCTTGAGCAGCAACATATATTCTGGGCTCTGGGAAGCTTTTAAGGCACCTACTTAACATTGCTATCCTCTTATACATGCGCAATATAAACAGGCTGTTAGGCAGGAATAATTCTGTCTGCCTATACATGCGCAATGTTTCCTAGGCTGGCCTGTTCTATCTATCACCCAAAGCATGCGCAGTATCATTGGTCTTCTGATAGCTGTAGTGGCTATCAGGCGTGTCATGCGCAATGACAACTGAAGCCAAGTACGAGCATGCGCAGGGCAGGGGGATGTTTTAGAAGTGCATTACCCTGCGCATGCGCAGTAGAGTCCTGCGATCGGCTCGGCTTTCTTTGTTGTCTTTTCATCGCGGCTTTTAGTGTGATTACAAGGTCCCAGAGAAAGAGCCACTATGGACATTAACTGAATGGTAATTAAAGACACTTCATGATGTATATTGGCAGTCGCGCATGCGCTCTTCTGCGCTCTTCTGCGCATGCGCTCTAGCGGCGTGTTGTCATCGTTTCCATGGCGACCTGAGTGTTTAAATAGCGTCCGCTCCCCCTCCCATGCAAAATTGCCCCTGACGAAGCTCCGTAATAGGAGGGAAACGCGCGTTGGGCGCGTGATCGTGTCATCAGCCCTCGTTATGGGGCTGTTTTAACACAGTGTTTTTCCAGCATTTCTCTAGCATAGCTATATATCTAAAAATAGTATAGCAGCAAGGGAATGATTCTACTGACACAGTGTTACTAATAGGATCTATGGGCATGTAGTGTTCAATCCCTGCTGCTGACTTTGGCAACTTACTCATTGGGCTAGTGATTGAAAGTGATGGGCTTGTAGGCTCACCTTGGCTGGTTGCACCTTGTCTAGCCTCTAAGATTTCAGTTGCAATTATACACTGGAGTACTTATATATGAGAGGCATATCTTGGTGCATATGTTTATATTATTTAATCTATTTATATCGTTTATTACACCACTCTTTTCGGTAATATATGTTTTAAGTATTTAGCATTAAAAGTTATATTTTAAATAATAGTAGTGTGCATTTAAGTGAATTTTCTTCTGGAGTACAATCATTTTGTACCCCTTATCTTTTTCTGTTTCACTTTAATTCACAGTTGCACCTACCTTTACTCACAATTATTGATTGGAAGTTATTATTTCTTTATATTACAATTAGTATGATTTAGTCGATCACTCCCTACACCCTTTCTTCTGTTGTATAGATACTCCACATCATTATACAGCAGGGCATGTTCATTATCAGCAAAAAGATACTCTGCATCATTATACAACGCAGCGTGTTCATTATCAGTGTATAGGTACTCTGTATCATTATACAACACAGCATGTTCATTATCAGTGTATAGATACTCAGCATCATTATACAACACAGCGTGTTCATTATCAGTGTATAGATACTTTGCATCATTATACAGTGTGGTGTGTTCATTATCAGTGTATAGATACTCAGTACCAGTATACAGCACAGCATGTTCATTATCAGTCTATAGATATACTCAGTTTCATTATACAGTGCAGCGTATTCATTATCAGTGTATAGATACTCAGCATAATTATACTTTACAGCGTGTTCATTATCATCTTATAAATTCTCAGCATCATTATGATAGATCTATTATTAAGTCCCAGTCTGATTACACCTTTGACTGAACTTGGAAAACCAGATTCCGGGCATGTGGATAATCCAGTATTAGGTCTTCTCATGTATGACTTCACTTAGGGAGCACTTGTTATAGGATCAAGAATTTGTGGCACCTTCTCTTATCTCATCGGGAAGATATTTCCATGTGTGTCTCCACATATCTCCCTCCTGCTTCTGCTCAGCCAAAAACGTACTTCCCCACGTGGCATCGAGCATTGACAAGTGGGGGATTGGGAGAAACCCCTACTAACCGCTGAAATGTCCCTGCTCCCTGTGCACCATGAAGAGAGAGAGATACAGCCCCCCTCCCAAGTCATCAATTGCCCCTCAAGACTTCCATTCCCCCTCCCAGGTCACCCACTCCCCTCCAAGGTCACCCTCTCCACTCTCAGGTCACCCTCTCCACTCTCAGGTCACCCACATGACACCCACTCCACTCCTAGGTCACCCAGTCCCCGACTCAGCTCACCCACTCACCCACATGCCAACATGCCAACCACTCCCCTACATGTCACCCACTCCCCTCTAAGGTCAACCACTTCTTTCCCAGGTCACCTATTTCACTACCAAGTCACCCACTTCCCCCTACATTTTACCCACTCCACTTGATGTCACTCTCCCCCCTCCCTTCAACACCACTCTCCCCCCTCCCACACCACTCTCCCCCCTCCCCTCCCACACCACTATCCCCCCTCCCCTCCCTCAGAGAATGCGCAACCTCTCCCGATGTAACCCGGAAGTACACCGAACGAATCAGCAACTCCGTCTGGGAGGAAATGATAGTATGACCTTAGGGGTGAAGGGGGGTAGTAAGTCGATGCGTGGCAGCGTCACAAAGTCCCAGCAAAATCCAAGGTATGGATGAGTACGGTAACCCACTGTCAGTAGCTCACACTAACACTCCCAACGCGTTTCTTCAATTGATATATGTTTATTATCCTCTTAGCCATTAATTAATTGATTTCATGTGTTTAATCAAATATCTAGTCAGTCATGATCGTGGTTGATTGATTCACGCAAATATAAATAGCTATGACGTATGTCCGTCATTTATCCCCTGCTGAAATCACCCAAGTGTGAAGAAACGCGTTGGGAGTGTTAGTGTGAGCTACTGACAGTGGGTTACCGTACTCATCCATACCTTGGATTTTGCTAGGACTTTGTGACACTGCCACGCATCGACTTACTAGCCCCCCTCCCCCTCTAAGGTCATACTATCATTTCCTCCCATCCGGAGTTGCTGATTCGTTCGGTGTACTTCCGGGTTACATCGGGAGAGTTTGCGCATTCTCTGAGGCCCCTGCTGGACGTTGGCTCAGAGGAGCTGGGACTACACGAGGGAGAGTGGCGTGTGAGCGGAGCGGAGATGTCCAGCATTTGGTGAATGAGTATAACTCATTACATGCTTATTTATCACGTTTGTTTGTGAGTTTAATATTGGAATTTACTGGAAACATTAAATGTGTATTTTTCATATTACACTAGGATCGGGCGCTTTCTTTCTTCTCGTTTTTGTAGATCTACTGGGAGGTCATTGGTTCCTTACAGAAAGCTGCCGGTATCCAGAATAGTGGGCCATCATCACCATTCATGTGTATTTCAACAGGACTATCTTTTTTATGTTTTTTTTTTTAGACTTTTATATTTTCACCATTTTTTATGTCCTCATACTTTTATTCACATTTTATTTTAATTTATTGGATTTATTAGTTACTAGCTCATATTGTTTATATTATTTATAATGTATTTATTTTTATTTAATTTTTATATATTCTATTTTATTTGTGTGTTATTCATATATCCAGATCATTACTACTGTTATCAATCTAGTTACCTATTCATAGGAGTTCAAAACCACTCATTAATATATCACGGTGGTTGAGACAGATACCTGAGGGGCGCAGTTTATTTTGTGTGTTTTATTGTATATTATGGTCAACGTTTATAGACAGCAGCCTATTGAGTTTTTGTCGCTGTAAATCCAGCTATATATCAAGATGATGTTAAGTAGTAAAGGCAACAATATATTGCCACAACTGATATCAATTTAATTGAAGAAATGGAAGACAATAATAATGACAATGATATTGATTTAAAAGCCAAATTCTATGGGCTTGAGAAATTGGCAAAAGAAGAAATGAAACATTGGTTAGACTTATTATCACTACAGAAATATTTAGATAAAAAATTGGTTCCAAGAGGATTGAGAATAATTTAAAAAAAACAACCTTTGAGATTAATGAAGAGTTTTCTTCCAATTGGAATCAGACTTTAGAAAACTGCTTATTTTCTCTAATTAGACTCCTCATTTCCTATCGTGAGGACAAGTTAAAAAGTATAGAGAAAGATATTAAAGAAGTACAAGAATCTATTGCTTTATTTGTGGATAATGACAAGTTTAAGGAACTAGATGATCTAGTTACTAAAAGAGTATTAAAATTTGAGGAAGATATTTTGGAGCGAAAAGACAATACATTTGAGAGGGATGTTGTTGATTATGCAACAGATAGGGTGCAGGATTGGAGAAGAAATAAAAGAGATGGTTCACACCACTATACCCCATATCGACATGGATGAAAATCAAGTAGGAAAAGAGAACAAAGTAGTAGGGGATCTAATTATGTTACCACTTCAAAACCAAAAGTGTTTAAACACTTTACAAGAGTTAACAATAAAGAAAGAAGAGGTTATTTAAATTTTAACAATAAATCTCCCCAGCCTACTGTTGTAGAGAATAGATTCGAAGTCCTAAGAGATGATATACCTTCATCTAATACAGAAGTCATCTCTGTGGATAAAAGGGGGAATAGTGGAACAATACCTAAAACTCAAAATAAAGATGTAGTCAGACCATCCTGTAGCTCTAAAAAAACTATTTCTCACAGTGCTTCTTTTTTAGAGATGGTGAGCCAGCACGAAGCTCTAGAGAAAAAAGAAAAAACATATCCACTTTGGAACAAAACATCACAATCGACCACTCCACGCAGAAAAAGAAGCAACGAGGAAGAAGATCAGGGAAACCGCAACAAAGAAAGAAGACAAGCAGACTAAGACTTTTGACGCCGGAGAGCCACGGTATTTTCAACCTGTCTAGTTTTGTATTATCGGCTCATCATGTATCACTGCTAGCAAAGGGTTTATCATTTGCACTCAGTAGTATACCAGATAAATTTAATTTATTTGTTGACTTGAACAGAAATATAAGGAAGATCACTCTCATGAGACACTTTGCTATGAAAAGCAGAGGAAAGGAATTGCTTTTTAATACCCAAGAACAAAATTGTATTAGGATTATGACATCACAATTATCCTCGTATTCACAAGCCTTAGATGAACAATCACCACTGGTAACTAGTTTGAATATGGGAGGAGGATCTCATTTAAGTATAGACCAGTTAACACAATACTCCACACAAACTTCAGTAGAATTGTCTAGTGTTTCTGGTACACTGGATCTAGGAGATTCTCATTCAAGTGGTGAACATTTGGATGATAATCACCAAGTGGAAAATAATCAACCTAAAATCCTACCCTCTCCCTTTACTCCAAAATCTACATTCTTTCCTTATCTATCTAAAGGTGGATTTATAGACACATTTTATACCCTAGTTTTACGGGACTTTGAAAATCTGTGTCAAGAAACTCCTATACTAAAAAGGAAAAATCTGCATCCAAATGAACAGCGAGCATTGAAAGAACTTGGCCAAAATAACAATATAATCATCAGGCAAGCAGACAAGGGGGAATAGTATTACAAAACAGGGAAGTGTATGTAGCAGAAGCAAAACGATTATTAGACAATAATGCTTTCTATGTTACACTGGACGAAGATCCCATGACTGAATATCAAACACAATTTAAATCATTGTTAGTAGAAGCTCAGTCTCAGAATATAATAAGTAGATCTGAATTTGAATTTTTGTATAAACGTCATCCTAGGACACCAGTCTTTTACCACATACCGAAAATACATAAGGATCTTAAGTCACCACCAGGAAGACCTATTGTTTCGGGTGTTGGGTCGATGACGTCCAGCGTGTCGCAATATGTAGACTATTATTTATAACCTATTGTGGCCAAATTGAGATCACATATTAGGGACACGCTGCACGTCATTGACTCAGTCTCTGGTATCCCCTGGAAATCCACGTATATATGGGCCACATGCGATGTGGCATCCCTATACACATGAATTGATCATGAGAAAGGAACAGGCAGTCACAAAATATCTAGAGACTGATACACAATTGGATTATATCCAAAGAGAATTTATCCTGAAGGTTATACGCTTCATTCTGGAGCATAACTATTTTTTATTCGAAGATCAGTATTATCTACAGGTCTGTGGAACGGCCATGGGAACCAGGTTTGCCCCCAGCTATGCTAACCTATACATGGGTCTGTGGGAGAGTATCCGTGTGTGGGGTAATGCTAGGCTGGGGGCTGGACTGGTGTTCTATGGCCGTTTTACTGTATAGACGACCTGTTATTCATTTGGGACGGCGACGAGGAAGAACTGTTAGATATTTTTTCATCTTTCAATACCAATAATATGGGGTTGAAATTTACATCGGAGATGGACAAATCCACAATCACGTTTCTTGATCTGGAATTCAGTGTAAGCATAGAGGAAAAAATCATCACAAAAACATTTTTTTTTAAAGTAGCCACTAATGGATATATATACAATAGCAGCAATCATTACAAAAAGTGGCTTGAGAACATCCCCAGGGGCCAGTTCCTAAGGGTCAAGATAAATTGCTCTCTTGACTCTGATTATCTGGCCCAGGGGGATATTCTAGTTAATAGATTTGTGGCTAAGGGATATGGTAGAGACACCATTGAGGAAACATTTAAACAGGTAGGTACATTGGAGAGATGTGAACTATTAGAGAAATCTAAATGTAAAACAGGGACTATCAATAATAGGCATGATAGGGAGTGGAAAAATCATTCTGGTGCTCCTTTTTTTGTCACTCAATATAACAATTCATTTTCTAAAATTAAATCAATATTAAATCACCATTGCAAGATTCTGTTGAACGATCCGATCATTGGTAGCAGATTACCTACAAGGATACCGGTTGTATTTCAAAGGGCGAGGAATATCAAATCCCTATTGGCACCCAACAGACTAAAAACTTCAGAGGATATACATATAAAGAACATTAATGATACTGATGGTAACTTCCTTTGTAAGCGTACAAGATGTATAACATGTAAACATTTAAACACTTCAAAGAGTATTTCACCTTTTTCTAATGGTTCTACACATCCTGTTAAAGGACATATTAATTGTCTAACTAGTTTTGTAGTCTATGCAATTATGTGCCCATGCGGCTTACAATATATTGGTAGGACTGCTCGATCTCTAAGTACACGTTTTTTAGAACACCGTAGGAACATAATACACGGTTTACAAACACATAGTTTATCTCGCCACTACCAATTAAAACATAATCAGTACCCAGCCACATTGACAGTGATGGGCATTGAAAATATTAAATCTACTTAATTAAGTGGTGACAGACATAAACGTCTAAATTTACGGGAAAGCTGTTGGATATATGTCCTATACACACTGAGCCCATTTGGTCATAACGCCTGCATTGACATCAGTACTATAATATAGTGGTAATTTCTCTTTGTGATAAAGATATGGAGGTCTGGGTTGAAGATGCTTGACATGTTCCCTCCCTGTCTGTCTCATGGAGTCTTCTTCCTTGGTTCTGTTCATATCAAATTGTTGTTTATGGTTTTTAGTTCATTTACACATAGGTACTTATTACATTATTATTTCATCATATAAGTTAATAATTAAATAATATAAATATTATTTATTCACAATAAATAAGGTTTTTCTATATATCACCATATTATTAGCATGTTTAAGCACATACACACACACATATGAGTCATAAATTTAGTTCATTAGAAGTTTATTAAAGTTAGATATCTGATAAATCTATTAAGATTACATCTGATATGTATAATTTAATATTTATTTATATATGTATACACTAATATGATTCTCACCAAAATCACTTTATTCACAAGAGAAACACAATCACAAAACAAATTTAAATATAGTTAGATTATATATTAATTTAAAGTTACTTAATTATTGCATATTTTCACATATATTATAATTCATTTTTTTGCTAGCAGTGATATCTATGCTCTATGTTACGTCCTTTTCAGTTTGCGATGCATGTGGCCTCGGATACAAACTTTTGGTCAGCTTGACAATTCTTCTTTCTTTGCTGTTAATAAAAGTAAATCCATTAGATATCAATAAATGAATATAATAATTATTATATTTCAAATAACAATTTACATAATCTATATTTATCCTTATCCTTTTTAGGTTCTGATAACTATATCAGAAGTTATATATGGGAGAGGGAGTGGCTCAGTGAGTAAAAGACAATGACTGGCACTGAGTTTGAAGCAGGGGAGCCTGGTTCAATTACCGGTGTCGGCTCCTTGTGACCTTGGGCAAGTCACTTTATCTCCCTGTGCCTCAGGCACCAAAAAACATAGATTGTAAGCTCCACGGGGCAGGGACCTGTGCCTGCAAAATGTCTCTGTAAAGCGCTACGTATAACTAGCAGCGCTATACAAAAACATGCTATTATTATTATATGTAATATTGATTTGATATCATATACCCCAATAATGTTATATACCTTAATATTTCTCCTCCGTCTGCGGTATATTCATCAACATCCCTAAAACATTATTTATATATATATGCAGGTCTGTGGTTTTTCAATTTATCCATTTTCTAAAAAAAAAAATTCCAAAAAAGTTTTTTCTTCTGATTATTAATTTTTTCAATTAAAATATTGTCCTATAGTAGCCCATATTTGAGAGACATGTTGGTCACTAGTGTGGTTAACATTGACCTCAAATATATAGGATAATTCATAAAATTCAATAGTATCTAATTATGGTACTTAATCAATATATTTATATATATATTTTTTTTATTGTCTTTTCGTTACGTTTTCCTTTTTTCATTTTTTGCATTTATTATATGTATGTTTTGTTTTGTTGTGTATAATATTAGCATCTATGTACGTGCATACATTCATGTTTTTATATGGTGTAATATGAATTCATATATTTAATTATAGGTTCTTTTTACCATCATAAGTATTATTATCTATGATAATTAATTGATAAATAATCTGGCTGATATATTCCAGTGCACCAGAGATATGGACAGGAATGTGTGTATATATGTTTATTCACGTATTTATTCATTTATTTATATATGATTCCATTGAGATTTTTATTTGATATGTATAATCGATACATCTTCTTTATTTTAAAGTGTTTAATTGTTTATATAATTTTTTGACAAATCAATTGATATATGTTTATTATCCTCTTAACCATTAATTAATTGATTTCATGTGTTTAATCAAATATCTAGTCAGTCATGATCGTGGTTGATTGGTTCACGCAAATATAAATAGCTATGACGTATGTCCGTCATTTATCCCCTGATTAAATCACCCGTGTGAAGAAACGCGTTGGGAGTGTTAGTCTGAGCTACTGACAGTGGGTTACCGTACTCTCATACCTTGGATTTTGCTGGGACTTTGTGACGCTGCCACGCATCGACTTACAACCCCCCCCCCCCCTAAGGTCGTACTATCATTTTCTCCCATCCGGAGTTGCTGATTCGTTCGTTGTACTTCCGGGTTACATCGGGAGAGGTTGTTCATTCTCTGAGGCCCCTGCTGGACGGTGGCTCAGAGGAGCTGGGACTACACGAGGGAGAGTGGCGTGTGAGCAGAGCGGAGATGTCCAGCATTTGGTGAATGAGTATAACTCATTACATGCTTATTTATCACGTTTGTTTGTGAGTTTAATATTGGATTTTTACTGGAAACATTAAATGTGTATTTTTAATATTGCACTAGGATCGGGCACTTTCTATTGTCTCGTTTTTGTAGATCTACTGGGAGGTCATTGGTTCCTTACAGAAAGCTGCCAGTATCCAGAATAGTGGGCTATAATCACCATTCATGTGTATTTCAACAGGACTATTTTCTTTATGGTTTTTTTAAGACTTTTATTTTTATTTTTTCAGCATTTTTAATGTCCTCATACTTTTATTCACATTTTAATTTAATTTTTTGGATTTATTAGTTACTAACTCATATTGTTTATATTATTTATAATTGTATTTATTTTTATTTAATTTTTATATATTCTATTTTATTTGTGTGTTATTCATATATCCAGATCATTACTACTGTTATCAATCTCGTTACCTATTCATAGGAGTTCAAAACCACTCATTAATATATCACGGTGGTTGAGACAGATACCTGAGGGGCGCAGTTTTTTTTTGTGTGTTTTATTGTATATTATGGTCAACGTTTATATACAATATATTATTGTATATATATATATATATATATATATATATATATCAAACACAAAAGAAGGAAAAAAATGGCGCCAACCAAAACCCACTGTATATAAAGAGACAATAAATGATGAAAAAACCTATACTATACAAAATGGATGAATAAAAATAAACATAACATGTATAAAGATTATGATAATAAAATATAAAAGTCCAGAAAAAATAAATGTATAAAAAATACAAATCCAAAAAATACTCCACGTGCTATCCAAAAGAGTCTCTGCAGCCTGAATGAAGGGAACACCACTTCCTTAAAGATATCTACAAAAACAGAAAAGAAACAGGCGCACTCATAGCGTAAAAAAGTATAACAAATGTTTTATGGAGTCAAGGATATAAAAAACACACTCAGAAACATAACAGAATATAGAGCAATTTTGAGAACTACTCAACCAGCCGGACACAGGAACCAAATGTCGGGTGTCTTCAGTGTCCGGTGTGGGTGAGCTGCAGCAACCTCGGTAATAGCCTTCGAGTACCGGGGAATATGAGGAACGCGCCTTCCTCCGAATCCAGTGTCACAGCGTCGCAGCAATAGGTTCTCACTCCAAGTACCGCGAGAACTCAATGACGTCAAGGAATGCAACCGGAGACAGTCCGCACGTGTTCAACAAGTGACCGGCTGGGATCAGTATATTTCAAATAAAGGGTATAATCCCAAGTACAGAATAGTGAGTAATGTAGAGTAAAACTGGACAATATCACGTCCATATAACACACCCTACGCGTTTCGTCTCAAAAGACTTCATCAGGGTTAAAAAGCATAGGTGTGAGACATAGTTTTATAGTATATGAAGATATTAGGGATTGAACCCTGTAAAACTGATGCTGCAAACGAAGCAGGTAAGTGGATATGTGAAGGCTGAGGAGTAGACAGAGTGTTAACACCGCTGCAACAACATTTATAATAAGTCCTTGAATAAACCTCCGTACTGAAACCATAAAAACCTTAGATGGGGGGCTTGAATAGCATGGCTGATAGAAGTACAAAGGAGCCCTATCTCCACGGAGCCCCAGAGTAAATCATAAAGACAGCTACTGCTGCCTCACCTGCATCTGGTAGAACAGAAGGTTTCTCAGCCGGGAAATTCTCTTGTAATGAGCTGTTGAAGCTGCCGGGTGTTGCTGGAGAAAGAACTGCTGCTGTAACTGAACACGGTGGCGTGCTCCTGCTCGTGGTGTGTGGATACAGGTAAGGAAGGATCTCGGCGGTCACTGCTGCTCTGAAAAACTCTAACCAGGCGCCAAAAGACTAAAAAAGCATTTATTGAATCAAAACAAAAAAGAACATCCACATAGGGTAGACAACTCCGTTTTATAGTAATTTAGACCAATCATGACACAAAAACCACTGATTGCTAATAGGATACAAGAGGTCAATGAGAAAATAATTTTAACCCCTATACTATCCAAAATGCAAAGACTAGAATGAACATAAGTGCAAGAGGAAATGCTACAATGGGATCCTATATATTACTAAATACACACATTACAACAATAGCACAATACCAATATACACGTCAATAATCACATATATATACATAAACATACATTTATACACTAAATTGTACCTAATGTAGTTAGTAATTCAAATATATTTAGAAGCATCATAGAGATGTATTTAGATGTAGTAATAGAAGCATCATTGACTAAATAAAAATATAAGATAAAAACAGATAATAAAAATAGAAATAATAATAAAATACCATTTCAAATAAGAAACATTTAATTAAATAAAATATATCTAAAAATAATAATAATAATAGTAAGGAGGAGATTCAGAGAGACCAGAGGATGGAACTAACACGAGAGGGGGGGAGAAGGAAAGGAGGAGGGATGGGGTGAAAATGGAGGGGGGGAGGGGGGATAGAGAGGGGGAGGGGGGATAGAGGGGGGGAGGGAAAGGAGGGAGGAGAAAGAGGAAAGGGGGGGGATAGAGGAGGGAGAGGGAAATGATCGAGGGGATGTATACTTAAATGTGAACAAAAATGTATGGTGAGGAGTAACCAGGGACAAAACATGTACCTAAACAAAAATAAATAAATAAATAAATAAAAATGAAATAAATAAATGTATAGGTAAAAAATGATGAGAAAGAAACAGGATCAGTGGTGGTCACACAAGCGCAGCTAATGAACCCAAAAATGGATGGAACTAAATACACAATATAATGTTAATATAATTGTGTAAAAAATATATAATAACAACACCACATCTAGACAATTGTCAAAAGGACCATCAAATCCACCACTTGAGCCAGTATGGTATACGTATGTCATCACGGAGGGAACTAAATAAATCGTTCAACCCAGACCTCCGTGAGGACCCGCACCCCAACAACAAGCACAAATGGAGTCATTAAACTACTGTACTAATGTCTATTGTGTCATTGAGACCCCCCGGATACAATGTACCAAGTACATATATCCAGTAGGTCTCCCTGACACACAGTTTTTTTAACCTTTCACCCTCCGAAAGGGAAGGTGGAATAGACTTGATTCCAAAGATGGACAAAGTGCAGGGATCCCTATTGTGTAGACTATCAAAGTGCCGTGATAAGCAATGTGACTGAAGACCATTCACATTTCTACGGTGCTCGAGAAACCTCGTACTTAAAGTTCTTGACGTGCGGCCCACATATTGTAGACCGCAACGACAGGTGATAAGATATATAACGTAAGTACTAAGGCAATTTATGTAGTTTTTTATCTCATGTACGGCACCGTTAGAATAGGATTTAAAAGAATGAATCTTCCTTATATGCCCACACGTGATACATCTATTCCTACCACAAGGGAAATTCCCCCTTGTTGGAGTCTTACTAGATGTTACAGAGTGTAAATCAGTAATAGGTTTAAGTCTACTTGGGGCTATCATGGTCTTCAGACACCTTGCTTTTTTGAAGACAATGAGCTCATGTTGGTACTTTAGGGCCTAAAATAGGATCATTTTGAATTATGCTCCAGTGTCTATTGATAATATGCTTAACCTGATAGGCCAATTTATTATACTTTGTAATGAACTTTGGAAATTAATGTAAAGGATTCCGACTTGGTCTGTCCATCGATGAATCGAGCCAACAAGATCAGATCTGGTCCTGGACCTTTCAAGTAGGGCATTCCTATCAATAAAGTTAGCATCATCAAACGCCATCTGCACCACTGCTCTGTCATAACCCTTTTGGAGGTATGCAGGCTTATGACGCTTGGCCAAAGGGTTTAACTAAATAACCAAGATAATATTATTATTGAAGTATTTAAAATTTATACTTATTACCATATATGTTTTGTCAATTAGCTGTGAGGCTGGCACTAAGGGGGCCCCCCTTAGGGCTACAAGCCTGTCAAACTAGCTCCTTAAAGAGGTGGAATTTCTGGTTCACGATATCTTTTGTTTTTGCCTTCTTCCCTATTATATGTTCTTTATTTGCCCCCTCTCTCCCCCCACTTACTACCACTGCAGAGGAAACAATCTAAGACATGCCACAGTTGAGTGCCAACGCCATTGGGGAACTAGAGAGATATATTCCCTATCCCTTCAGGCTGTAAAGAAATACCAAAGAAGGATGTATAGAGTTCTAAGCGATAACAAATCCCAATATAATTATAACTGCTAAATCTCTGGTTAAGTTAATTTTAATGAATGTCAAAGACCTTAACACCAATTTAAAGGTAGGTTGGCCTTGACTGAGTTAAAAAGACATTGTTTTCCTCCTAGAAACTCATTTTTATTCCTTGGCACCTCCTAACACCTTAAAGAAAACAACAAACCCATTGTCAGAGACTCTGTGGAGGCTAGGATAGGCTGCAGAAGAGAAGTGGGCATTAGGAGATCTTGCCATGCAGCTGGGTAGCGGTGCACAGTGTCACATGAGCGAGCCGTGCGCAAGAGAAGCGTGGCACGTCTGACGGGGTGGAGCTAAGCTCCGTGGTCACATTAGAAAAGCTGCACATGCGCGCACCCTCTGTAAACAAAGCGGGGGTGCGCACACGCACTGGTGCCAGAGCGGAGGTCCGTTCAGAGACAAGTAAGGAGGGAACACGTCACAAAGGACATGTTCCCCGATTCCTTACACAAACACCTATCCCTGCGTAAGGGCTAACTCACTTCCAAGTACCTCTCTACAAGACTGGGAAGAAAAGCCCCTTACCAGTCTATCAACACAAAGTCTCAAAAGGTACCTCAAAGCAGGTTGCCCTTCAGGTTAGTCTCTGGTTCCGGCTGGGTGTTTGTTGAGGACAAACCTTTTGGTCAGATCCTGGGTTTGCTGCTCCCTTGAAGAAAGGTCTGTTCCCTCATGTATTGCAATCAGCACACAGTAATCCTGAGTGCTCAAGAATCTCTTTGGGTCTGTTTCAGCAGGAGTTTTAAACCTGTCAGATTACCAGGTGGACACTGGTAAATTGTCTAGCTTCAATTAACCAGCGCTACACTGCTTTCTCAGACTACTCAGGCTTTGTATTGCAGCCTCATTGAGACAGGGTTGCTTCCCTGTTACACAGAGACAGGGAGAAACACAGAGAAAGCGGTTAGCGCTTTGAATACTGGCATCTGCTGTTGTTACCTTTTGGAACACTAGTCCTTTTGTTTGCAGTACTCGCTTGCATTGGCAGGCTGGTGATTGATACTGCTCCGGGACATTACCTACTACAATCTTAGTATCCAGCTTTGCCTGTCACTTTTCATCTATACACCCAGCGTTCCGGTCTCAGATGTCCAAGATGACTGCTCCAGAGTGGTGACCATGAATATTATTCTCTAAATCCTTTCAACTTACCTACCCTTGTGAGTGCATCTCGTACTACTCCTATTAACCAATTTATTAAATAAATGTTATATGGCTAAGCACTATAGTGGAGTACACGCGTCTTTTCTTTGTTTTATATATATATATATATATATATATATATATATATATATATATATATATATATATAAATATATTCTAGATTTAATTAAAACATGTCTAATCAATTCACTCTTATTACAATTGTTTGCATTTTTCAATGTTGTAATTCAATATATTATATGAAGGATGATAAAAATCAAACCTTACGGTAATTTACTTCTGTTGCTTATGATCCAGAAAAATGTTAATGTATAAAAAATATATCTATCTTCTGTTTTTTTAGTTATTTATACCGGGCACAAATTTAAATTATTATCTTTCATCTATTTTAAGTATTCATAGCTCATTGAGGCCTCCAGACAGACCCTGCGCACAAAGCATCTGTCATTACTCATTATGTTACACATGACCGAGTGTATATGAATGGTATGGAAGGGTAGTAGCAGGTTAAAATGAGCGCCAGCTTGCTGATCACTATTAGTACAGGCTAATGTGTTAATGATCAGCACTCAGAAACATTGTTGATGGACATGCTTGAGATGTGAAAAACAAGCATTGAGAGCATAAACAAGACTCCCACTCTGTTCAGCAAATGATAATAGACTAATAGCTGTCTACAGTATATTTCAAACATAATAGAATTCACCTTGAAATATAATTAAAATAAATTAAAGATTGAATCTACTCTTCAGATTATTCATTAATGGGATGGAAATACATCAAAGTTTAGCTTCAGAACGTATGTATGTACAGTATGTGTTCCCTTTTCCCTATTTATTTAATTACCATTGTGAATAGTTATTGCACTGTGGCAGCATTGTGTGTCACATTTCTCTTGCTAGATTGTTACAAATTGCGCACTTAGTTATTTCTACTGTCAAATATATATAAGCCATGAAAATAGAAAAGGGTCCCACAAAAGCACTCTGGTTACAGCAAAATATACACATTTATTATCATTAAAAGAACAGCTTGAAAACATTGAATCCTTCCTGGCCTGAATACCTCCTACACAAAAAAAACTTGTGTGAATGCCTAATAATTTCACTAGAAGGAGGGAATAAAAAAAACTATTCATGTGGTGTTTGATGCCGAAGGCGTAATTACACCTGAGGCTGATGGAACATGCAGTCCGCATCCCTCCTTTTCTGGTTGGTCCGCATCATCAAGAAGTGAGTACATAGCTTTGGCATGCCACCATGTCCCCGGAAGAAGCCGTGGTGAAACGTACATTGAGGTGGCTTGCTTGATCCTTTCTTTTGTCTCTGTGATGACCGCTACTGGCAGGTCCATTTTAATCTGATGCCTAATCTCAACTTCGGCCCTCACCCTGCTGAGTATACTTCTATGCTGCCATTTCAATTATCTGGCTGTGAGACATTGCTTTGCTCTACCACGACTGCCTCTCATTATGCTGTGTATACCCAAATGGTGGGTTCCCTTTCAGAATTCACACTGAGGCTTCATTACCATCTCAAAATTTGTTTGGGAGTTTCTGTTCCACCAGTATCTTGCTAGTATTAGAGATTTATTGACCATCCAGTCGGGAGGGGAAATCCTTTCTATTCCCTCTTTCTTGTCAGATTATTAGGCATTCATGTCATTTAATTAAGAGAAATAATTACAAATAGGGCACTCACACAAGTTTATATTGTGTAGGTGGTATTCAGGTCTCTGAGGGGTTCAGTGTTATTAAGATGTTCTTTTAATGATAATACATTTGTATATTTTGTGGTAAACTTTTCTATTTTTATTGCTCATATGCTTTGTCCCATAGCACCGCCAGGAGCTTTATGCTATACTGCTGCGGCACAGTTTATTCGAGCATTTGCCCGTTCTGTGCCGCAGCAGTAGCCTGGCGCGCGCCCGAGAGTGACGGGCGCGCGCCGAAGCAGCGGAAGAGCGCCCTCCGATCGGGGCGCTCTCCCTACTGCTGCCGGGTCCGCCGGGTCCCCCGGAACCCCCTGCCGCTATCCCGCGATCGCGGGACACCAGGGCTCCCTCGGGGAGCCCCTGGACACGCGTGCAGGGGGCGCACGCTCCCGATGACGCGTGACCGCGCGTCTATGACGCGCGGCACGCCGAGGGGCGGCCACTAGCAAGCCGGGAGATTTCCCGGCTTGCGGTACCGACCACACTTCAATAAAGTGTGTCGGTACTGTAGCTCTACATGACTGTTTTTTCCTACCGTTTATTTATTTGTCTGATTGCTGCTTTTGTGGTGTGTATATATATATATATATATATATATATATATATATATATATAAGAGAGAGAGAGAGAGAGAGAGAGAGAGAGAGAGAGAGAGAGAGAGATATTAGCTATCCCATTCCTCTTGTACACAGAAACCCACGTGAAATACAGGGCATTGTTTATAGGATTATCATCGTCCCCGTGATGTCCCTGCCAATAATTCATAATTACAAATTATTTATAGCACAGGAGTGGACGGAATGAATAAACATCTAAACATTTGAAAACATGGGAGGCGGAGGTGAACAAAAACGTACTGTGGGTTTGATTCATTAGATCCTCCTCCTATCATCGAGTATAAGAACCCTACATTTTCCACTCTCCTTATTCCAACTCAACGTCAAGTCTTGTGGCCTAAAATCAGTTGAAGGATCATGATGGTTGGTAAATTTTTGTCTCGAGGGCTGGTGCTCCTGATGTTCCTCTCCTTACACACAAAAGGTGAGTTTGTGAGTCTCTTGGGGTCTTGCTATTAGAGACTAAAATGTAGATTTGTACAGCCAGTGGATTTAGGGTTTCCATATGGGTGAGGCTTCCCCTTTCACTTCATGGGATTGTTCTGACTTTTTAAAGATGAATGCTCTGAAAGTCTAGTGGGCAAAAGGATGGACTTGACATTGAATAGGTTCATTCTATCAAAGTTCGTAGGAACAATTGGTGTATGTAAGGTGGTGAGCTTATTCAATTGTTTGGTGGGAACGGATGTGTGTTAGAGGGTGATCCTGACTACAAAGTCTGTGGGGATTTTGATCTATGTAAAAAGTGATTTTAACTTTTAAAAAGATAAATCCTCTGAAGTTTAAAGTTGTGAGTGTTATTAAATCTATGGGGGACAGATGAGGTGTGTTAGGGGTTATCCTATTAAGTCCACGGTGGAAGGTGAGGTGCCTAAGGGGTTATCCTATTACAGTAAGTCTATGGAGAGATAAGAGGTGTGTAAGGGTTTTTCCTATGAAGTATATGGGAAAGATGAGGTGTGTAAGGAGTGATCCTACTAAGTCTATGGGGGGCAGATGAGGTGTGTTAGGGGTTATCCTATTAAATCTATGGGGACAGATTAGTGTAAGGAACCAGGAGTCACGCCACCCTCGACGCGCTGCCGCCTTACCCCCTCCATCTTCCGACCTCCCTGCTCCTGACGGCACATCCTTGGGTCCCGCGCTTCCTCTCCACAGAGTTAGACATGGGCGCACACCCGGCTGCCTGCCAGGGACACTGGCGGAAGGCCCTGCCTCCAGTTTGGGCTCACGCTCCAGCAACACACGCATGTGACGCATGCGTAATGCACACAAGCTCTCTGTCAACTGGTATGATCATCTTCCCATAGCCTACACCTGTCTCCTGCATCTCTACCTATCCCTGCTCCCGCTGAGGACGCATTTCCTTATATGCTCAGCTCTGCCACTGGCACATCGGCTGAGCATAGTCCTTGTTACGTTGCTATTTACCACTACTCTGCCACCACAGTCTTGCCTTATCTTCCTGAACCTTATTTGTGTACCGACCCGGCCTGTTCTTTGGACTTTGCACCTCCATACTCCTGATCCCGGCTACTCCTGACCATCCACTTCTCTCCTACCTTGACCTCGGCACTCGGACAATGACAACGAGACCCGGCTTCCTCGACCAACCTACACTCCAACCTACACCCTCATGATTCAGGGTCCCGCCTTGTTTGTGGTATGCACAGCGTGAGAAATATGTGTGTAAGGGGGTGACCCTGAGTTTTATAGGGTGATCCTATTATAATCAATAGGGGAAACTGGTGTGTCTAAGAGGACGATAATATTAAAATGTAAGAGTATAGCTGGTATGTAAGAGGCTGATTCTGAATGTTAGACCCTATTACATTCAACGGGACAGCTGATGTGTGTAACAGGGGGGTTGTGACTTTTATATGGCAATGCTATTAAAGTCTATAAGGCGTCTGATTGAACAGGGTGATTGGATGTCTTGTGGGCAACAGATGTTTGTAAGTGGGTGACCCTATTATATTTTGGGGGTTTAACTGCCATGCATAAGAGGTTAATCCTTTCAAATTCTATAGGGGCAGATGCTGTGAGTAAGAGGGCAGTCCTACATTTTATAGTGAAACCCTATAAGAATATATTGGATAATTGATCTCTATTGAAGTCTATAGGGTCAATTAATGTCTCTTAAGTTTTATAGCGTGAGAGTAGTAGAATATATTTGGGAAACTGAACCCCTTTCTTAATGTAACATTTCGATGTCTTGGTCCATTTGTAGGCTGATGTGTAATAAAGACAAGGGATTTTCGGGTCATTAAATTATCTCACGCCTTATATTTTCTTCCACTCACAAGGGGAGCCACGGCCTACGTGGCGGCCATTTTGCATTCATCTTGAGCTAGAGGGAGTTTGTTGGCTGAAAGAGTTTGTGTTGGGAGAGAGGATTATTTTAATTCTGGTTAAATACACAGTAGTTGAGTACAAGAATTCTCTAATACGCCGGGGTAAATATAAGAAGACAGCAATAGTGGTTTGTGCAGCCTGAGGGCAGCCATTTTGAATTTAGCTTTGGATTCACAGGCCTTCAAAATAAACTCCAAAGCTAAAACCTTTATAATGTGTATTGGATGATAGAAATGTCCCATTTGATTCCATTATTATTACCTATTGGAACGTGCAAATACTAACTTTCTCTTATCTTTTTTATTTCTTACAGTGTTTGTCAACTGTCAAAGTAAGTTTTTCTACTCCCAAAGAGTAAGGGGTAGATAGAGAAACACAGAGAGACAGAGAAAAGGGGGTAGAGAGAAAGAGATCAAGAGAGGGGGAGAAATATAGAAAAATAATAGAGAGATGTGAAAAAAGAGAGTACGGGTGAGAAACATAGATAAATCATAGAGTCAGAGATTTAGAGAGTGATAGAGATAGTGAAAGAGATTGAGAGAGATTGAGAGAGATTGACATAGAGAGAGTTAGAGAGAGATTGAAAGAGAGAGAGTTAGAGAGAGTTAGAGAGAGAATTAAAGAGAGAGTGAGAGAGAGTTAGAGAGAGAGTTAGAGAGAGAGTTAGAAAGAGAGTTAGAGAGAGAGTTAGAGAGAGAATTAGAGAGAGTTAGAGTGAGAGAGATAGAAAGAGAGAGTTAGAGTGAGAGAGAGAGAGAAAGCGAGAGTTAGAGTGAGAGAGATAGAATGCAAGAGTTAGAGTGAGATAGATAAAAAAAGAGATAAAAATAGAGAGATAGAAAGAGAGAGATAGAAAGAGAGAGATAGAAAGAGAGAGATAAAAATAGAGAGATAGAAAGAGAGAGTTAGAGTGAGAAAGAGAGAGAGAGTTAGAGAGGTAGGGAGAGAGATGAAAAGAGAGAAAGAGGTTAGGAAGCATATATACAGAATAAAGACAGTGAGAGAGAGAGTAAATCAAGAAAAGAGATAAAGAGAAGAAATTAAATAAAAGAGACAGGGGGGTGAAATACTGTAGTGAGGGGGAAGAGAGAGACACCGTTATACAATAACAGGTGTTACATTATTTCATTATTAGACACCCCATATTATGTTACTGTTAGTGGGATAGGGGGACTTAATCATGGGGCAATATATTAGCTGCCAGGTTTGCTAAGGCGTCTTCTGCCATAAGAGACCTTCCGGTGGTGGAAGAAGACACCGTCGATATGGACCATTCCAGTCAATGGGCTATAAGTCGTCTTCTAGCACTGGGTGGTGTCTTGTGGTAGATGACTGCTTGGTAAATACGGTCCTATAAATCTAATAGGGAGATTTACTAAGGGTCATTAAATTTAAGTAGGATTGGGGTCCGACACTAGGGCAGCTCACTTAGCAAATCCCAAGCTAAGTTATTTGGTACAAATTCTTTACATGTCTCCATGTTTTATCCTTATAGGTTCGACCACAATTGTGCCCACAACTACAGCAGCCCCCACAACCACGACCACTACAGCTGCGCCCACAACCACAACTACAGCTGCGCCCACAACCACAACTACAGCTGCACCCACAACTACGACAACTACAGCTGCGCCCACAACTACGACCACTACAGCTGCGCCCACAACCACAACTACAGCTGCGCCCACAACTACGACCACTACAGCAGCCCCCACAACTACGACCACTACAGCTGCGCCCACAACCACAACTACAGCTGCGCCCACAACTACGACCACTACAGCTGCGCCCACAACTACGACCACTACAGCTGCGCCCACAACCACAACTACAGCTGCGCCCACAACTACGACCACTACAGCTGCGCCCACAACCACAACTACACCTGCGCCCACAACCACAACTACAGCTGCGCCCACAACCACAACTACAGCTGCGCCCACAACTACGACCACTACAGCTGCGCCCACAACCACAACTACAGCTGCGCCCACAACTACAGCTGCGCCCACAACTACGACCACAATAGCTGCGCCCACAACCACAACTACAGCTGCGCCCACAACTACAACTGCGCCCACAACTACGACCACAACTACAGCAGCACCCAAAACTACAGCCGCAAGTATGTACCAAAATATTATAAATGTCCTTTACTGTCCCCTGTAATATTCTACATTTCAAATCCCCTTTTACTTTCTCCTATTAGAAATCCCCTTTATTGTTCCACATTACAATTCCCCTTTATTCGCCATCGCTAGAAATCCCTGTTACTGCCCCTTTACTTTTTCTGCCCTATTCCCAAACGTCCAGTGGCGAATTTCCCACTAGGCCCGTGTTTAGGGCAGAAAAATTTGCGGGCGGCATATACTTTGCCGCGCTCACTTAGTTGTTGGGGCCGCCTCCTTACCTACCGCCCACCTTCTCCTTCTGAACCGCAGCGTCACCGTGGCAACGCGACGTCGTGCGACGTCACGTTGGTGACGTCCGCTACGTTATGTGACGCTGTGGTTCAGAAGGAGGAAGAGGGCAGCAGGAAAGAGGCGGCTGCAACCGCTAAGTGCCCGGCGCATTTCAAATCCGCTGCTGCAAACGTCACCTGTGTTTGTTAGGATTTGAGGTCTGGACTTGATAATGTAATAACTATCTTAAATATCTTATACTATGAGTTCAGAATTAAATATACAGTATTAGAGAACAAGATTACTTGGGATTACGTAGCAAATCCCTTATACATCTACCAGTCTATCTATCTATCTATCTATCTATCTATCTATCTATCTATCTATCTATCTATCTATCTATCTATCTATCTATCTCCCCCCCCACCACCACCCCCTCCGCCCCCGCAGCCAGGCACAGAGCACCCCCCCTCCTCCCCACCTCGCCCCCGCACAGCTCTGCCCGCCCCCAGGGGGAGGGGGGGGAGAGACACTTACTAGATCCCTGTCAGTCAGAAATCCTGTTTCACTTTTGTTTTCTTCTTGCTATAACTCCACTGTCTATATTCCATCATATAGAGGGGGGTGTTCTTATAAGGGGGGGTTTCCCATAGGGTGGGGCACGTCAGGGCAGTGGGCAGGTGTTCCTATAAGGGGTGGGGTGTTCTTATAACAGGGGTTCCCCTTATAGGCAGGGACATGTCAGGACAGGTATCTTTATAGACATTGCCTGTGATAGAAGAGAAAGTGAAAGAGAAAGTGTGTCGGTGTGTCGGTGTGTCGGTGTGTCGGTGTGTCGGTGTGTCAGTGTATTATTGTGTTAGTGTATTGGTGTGTCGGTGTGTCAGTGTGTTGTGTGTAGCAGGGACTTCCCTGATTGGATCCCTGGGAGACCCACGTGCCACCGACCTGTTCCCCAGTCTGTACAATGAGAAAATCCAGCAGCAAATCTATAACAGCGTGAGAATTATCTATATCCATCTGTGTGTCTATCTATCATCTCTACACTATCTGTCTGTCTGTCTATCTATCTGTCTGTCTGTCTGTCTGTCTGTCTGTCTATCTATCTATCTATCTATCTCTGTGTATCTATCTATCTATAACGGCGTGAGAATTATCTATATCCATCTGTGTCTATCATCTCTACACTATCTATCTGTCTGTCTATCTGTCTGTCTGTCTGTCTGTCTGTCTGTCTGTCTGTCTGTCTGTCTGTCTGTCTGTCTCAGATACACAGAAGATAGATACACAGACAGACCGACATGATACACAGATAAAGACAGACAGATAACACACAGACAGATTACCAAGATAAGACAGAATCCACTCGAGCCCCTTCTCCCCCCTTCTTCCCTTTCTTTAACAACAGTATCAGACACGTATTACACAGAAGCCTTGAGAGATTACACAGACAGATATATATCACAGGACTCTTAGCCCCCAGCCCAACAGGATACACAAGACTACCACAGACCAGACACACAGACAGACAACAGACAGAAGAGACCGCATACACAGATAGATAGATACACCCCCAGCGATCAGCATACACAGACAGCATACACAGCACAGACCAGATACCACAGATATGATAGTTTATACACAGACAGATCAAGAACAGTACACAGACAGATACACAGACAGATACACAGATAGATAGATACACAGACAGATACACAGACAGACAGATACACAGATACAGACAGATACACAGACGCCAGAAAGTACACAGACAGATACACAGTAGATACACAGACAGATACACAGACAGACAGACAGATACACAGACAGATACACAGATAGATACACAGACAGACACGCAGACAGACACACAGACAGATAGATCACAGAAAGACAGACACGATACCACCAGATAGATAGATACTACAGACAGATAACAGATAGAGGATACACAGAGAGATAAGACACTAACAGACAGATAGACAGATCAAGACAGACTACAAGACAGACGACAGGACGACAACAGACAGACAGACAGTACAACAGCTGACAGATACACAGATTAGCTATAGACATGCGAGACGATAAAGCTATCAGATAGACATAATAGATCAGAGTATACAGATAGACAGATAGATAAGATAACGAGAGATAGAAGACGATAGATAGCTAGAAGGAATGAACATATAGACAGATAGATAGATAGATAGATAGTATAGATAGATAGACTACGATCATAGATAGATACACTAGACGAGATACCAGACACGAACAGATAGATAGATATACAGATAGCAGACAGATACACCGGACAGACAGATACACCGACAGATAACAGACAGATACACAGACACGACAGATAGACATATAGACAGATAGACAGATAACAGATAGACACAGATAGACAGATAGACAGATAACAGATAGATAGATAGATAGATAGATAGATAGATAGATAGATAGATAGATAGATAGATAGATAGATAGATAGACAGATACACAGATACACAGATAGATAGTGTAGAGATGATAGATAGGATACACAGATAGATAGATAGACAGATAGACAGACAGACAGGCAGACAGAGAGACCAAGAGACATATAGACAGTTAGACAGATAGATAGAGAGATAGAGAGAGAGAGATAGATAGACGACAGACAGACAGGCAGACAGAGAGACAGATAGATAGATAGATAGATAGATAGATAGATAGATAGATAGATAGATACACAGATACACAGATAGATAGATAGATACACAGATAGATAGATAGCCCCATACACAGATAGATAGATAGTAGATAGATAGATAGATCAGATAGTAGATAACACAGCTCGATAGATAGTAGATAGATAGATAGATAGATAGAAGATAGCTACACAGAAGCATAGCTAGATAGATAGATAGAGAGATAGATAGCAGAAAGACAGACAGACAGACAGACAGAAGACAGACAGACAGACGTGTCAGACGATAGATAGAATAGAGATGCTCAGAAGCTCGATCAGATAGATAGATAGACTGCGAAGATAGTAGATACACCGATAATACACAGATAGATCGATACACAGATAGATAGATACACAGGATATGATATATATAATATATTATATATTATATATATATATACAAACAGATAGATAGATATACAGATAGATAGATACACAGACGACAGATAGATAGATAGTAGATAGATAGATGACGATAGATAGATAGATAGATAGATAGATAGGATAGAGGGATAGCACAGATAGATAGATAGATTCTGTCTGTCTGTCTGTCTGTCTGTCTGTCTGTCTGTCTGTCTGTCTATCTGTCTGTCTATCTGTCTATCTATCTGTGTATCTATCTGTCTATCTGTCTATCTGTCTGTCTGTCTGTCTGTCTTTTGGTCTGTCTGTCTTTTGGTCTGTCTGTCTTTTAGTCTGTCTGTCTGTCGATGTAGCAGACATTATTGCACTCATTACTGTGTATGTTAAGGACAAACAACACCAAAGATAATGCTTGCGTTAAGGAGATAACACATGCGACTAAAATAATCTGTGTTAAATATTGCGCTAGCGTGAGCACATCACGTTTACAGGCGCAATTACGTCTGCTACATCTGTATCCATCTGTTATGTATTTGCTCATTTTCAAACTCTTTTTGTGATCCTTACTGCAGAGGTACCCACTGGAGTCCCCGGATATGGAATCGCCCTTCTTGTCATTGTAGTTCTGATTTTATGCTTGCTGATGTGCATAACTTGCTTTTTTGTAAGTAAACAGCCAGTATAACTACCTCAACGGCACAGAATGCCTCTATCAGTATTGAAGCTCACTCTTGCACAGTTACACACCTTACTTCTTACGCATCGTGGTGGCTGCTGTTGAGGACCTTTTACTGAATGAACATCTGGGGTCCAGATACACAAAGCTCAGTTGTCGATGCTCAGATCGTTCTGTTATCAAAATCAGTAACAAACATTATGAGGTTAACACCATTCCACTTAGCTAATTATATGTAAAAACATGGGGCATTAGTTATCTCATGCACATAGGCTCAATGTCATGTTAAGTTAGCAGTGACTTGCATTAGAGGTACCCCTGTCTTACCTAAAGGTGCCGTTAGCACCATCTCGACCCTGAAATAGGGGTTTATGCTGGAGAGAGAGAGAGAGAGGGTGGCAAAGAGAGGACTTATTAACACTGTGTTAGTGAGCTTTGAAGATTGGGGATAGTAATTCTTACTAAATCCTTGTTACCTTTATGGATGTAAAGTATACCACCATCAGACCATATGCACTTGGCTTCTCACACACCGCAGTGAGCCTTTTTCTTCAAATTAGCCTACACCACATGGCGCTTATTTGTTCCCTTTGTTACCCCACGATGGTGCAGTTCCTCGCGGTTTTATTCTGCATTTCTTAAATATTTCTTCCCCACACTATACCATG
>WSYH01000651.1:0-64942 GCA_036426205.1 Ascaphus truei
GTTCATTCATATTCTCATATAAAACTTTTAGACTCATACTTTTTTTCCTCTATATGAGCTCTACGTAATTATTATTATTGTGACAAATTCATTCATTGCATTAGTTCACGTTTGACATTGGTATAGTACACTGCCGGCCGATGAGCTCATATAGAGGAAAAAATGTAGGAGTCTAAAAGTTTTATATGATAATATGAATGAACAATAATTGACACAGTAATTATGATAATTAGGTTACACATTCAAAAGTAATTAATTGAAGTGCTTAAATCCCAAGTGGAATAAATGCAGTTCCAGCTGGCCAAGACCATAGAGTTCTTGGCAAGGTCATTTCTTTCATCAATGTTTCTGGTGCTCTGTTATACGCATTGTAATCCAAAATTAACCCTTTCCTTGCCAGATGACTGATTTTCTTTTCCAACAGAAAGTTAAAAGAGAAATGACATTTCAAATATCATCTCAGTCTCATCACTTGTTATTAACTTCAATTCCGTTAGTGACAGCAAATTTAAACTGCAAACAAAATAATAGCAAAATGCGTCAATGTTTAAAATGGCCATAGTGCTTTTAACACTTTTACTTTCCGGGATCAATTCACTAGGCGGAACAAGGTAGTGGAATAAAATTAGTTTTATTCTGCTGAGACCAGCAGACACACAATGACACACAAAATACAGAAGAATACACACTTAACTGTGGGTCTGGTGGGAGTCTCTAGCTTCAACTAGGTGCAGGGCGCCTGCTTCGGAAGGGTTACCCTGTCCGCTCCTCATCCAGGAACTTCACAGTACCTTCCTCGGGGAAGATACCTGGCCGTACCCTCTAACCGCGAGCATGGCAAAATATGCAACTTGGCCGCAAACTCAGAACTTGGTCTCAGCTAGACAGGCTTCTCCGGCAACTCCATGCCGAGTGCTTTACTATTCGGAGCAGTGCCTCCCCGACCCAAGCTCCAAGAAGTCTGGTTCTCTGATCGGCCAGTCCCTTTGCATAGACCTCACTGTTCTATGTTCCACATGGACAAGGGACTGGGGATCAATCAGAGAACGGATCGTAGCTGTATCAGCTAATTAGAGCTGGAGGCTCACCTGGCTGTATGCATCAGAGGAGGGTGTGTGTCAGGACGCCGGCAAGTGGGAAATTTGAACTGGCCAATGGGAATCATGCCTACCAGCAACGGATTCCCAATGCCAGCCCCAGACCGCCCGCTGCCTAGGCTCCACCGAGTCTTGGCGAACAAAGTGTCTCCCCCGCAGGGAGTACTTGTTCCCATACCCGGTACTTTGCCCTTCCCAACTCGCCAAACGTTCTAACACCTATCAACTTCCCTTCTCTTTGATACCCGATCTCTATGCAGACATCCTTGCTACCTCACAGATTACAGGATTGTCTGTATAGAGATGAATACACAATTTAAAATGTTACATTTTTACTCTAACCTGGGCTTGGGACTGCAACTATTATAATAAGCATTGCGGGCTGAAAATACCATTTCTAAAGGGAAGATATAAGGGTGTCAATATGCCGACACATACCCAAAGACGCGGTCTGCGGGTAAAATGGGGGGACAACTGGTATCTTTGCCCCCGACCTTTTACATTTTAATCACATTTCCACCCAAATATCCACCCTTAAACTCCTGCTCCCGAAATCCAAGGTTTATAACACAACAGGAAATGATATAACACACACACACTGTCCCCAGCTCATGGTGCTTCTAAGCTACCGGGAGCCCACGTTTTTCTTGTGTGTAAGTTTTAGGTGAGATATTTCGGTAGAAATGCAATTATTTTGGTTGCAGGAGTTCGGGGGCCAAAGTTCCTGGTAGTCCCCTAATTCCCCCAAGCGAGCAGGCATGATTTGCCGGCATGCAGGGTGAATTACACCAGGGCTACCCAGTGTCCCCCAGACTCCTGGTTTTAGAGCCCAGATATCCCAGATTCATTTCCCGCACAGGTATGGGTCTTGCCAAGACATTATTTATTAAACTATGTTTTGTTATGTTTTGTGCATTTGTTATAAGGCCCTATGCAGTCAGCCCGGACATCTACCTAGGCACCAGCATATCTGCATAGAGTTCGTAGTTCAAAGGAAAGAGGCTGTCCAGAGGTGAAAAACAGTTTGTGGATGAGGAAGGGCGATTGTCTAGGTCCGGAGAACAAGCACCCTGTGGGGATGCCATTTGAGTCTGCCAGACCTGCCGGAGCCTGCCCAGCAGGTGGCAATGAGTTAGCCTGGGGATATACAGCTTGTAGGTGCATTTCTCATTGGCTAATTCATATTTCCCGCCCACCCGGCTTTTTGAGTCGGCTTGGCACGCCTCCTCCTCTGACGTCAGCCAAGAGACGATCCCCGTTTCTATTGGCTAGTGGGATAGGGTTCCCACACTCTGATTGGTCACTCCTCCTACTTCCATGCTGAAGATTGCTCAGCGGAAGGTATGTAAGAAGATGCCCCAGTCAGAGAACCAGGTGTTTCTGTGACTTGGACCAGTGATGCAAAGGCAGTGATCCAAGTTGCTCTGTTGCAAATAGCAGAGTAGCTGGCTTCATTTTTGGAGCTAGGAAAGCCTGCCAAGCTGAGGCCAAGTCAGATGCGGGCTCCAAGATCTTGTTTGAGAACGTGGCGGGCGTGGTTTTTAGCCGAAAAGAGGACCAGGAAGCCGGGACATGGTAGTATAAAAGATAGCATTTGTTTCTGTATTGAACTATTTTACACTACATTACATGAACTTGTCAACAATTCCTGCTTTTTAAGTGCACACATTTTACTGATGGCAGTTGAATAACATACAGTACGTATAACTTTTGTCAACCTCATCTAGTACTGTTTGTAGTTCTGTAATTAAGTACCTTTGATATTTGAGATACTTAGAGATGTAGCGAGACTTGCTGTCCCTGGAACCATGGCTGAAAAAGCTTAAAGCCACGACTCAGTAAATAGTGCTGCCATCAGTGGATAATTATCCATCACTAGGGCAGACGCCCTCCTGTGATTTGCCCCAGTGCTGAAAACAGTAAGTCTTGCTACAACTGTAAGGTTTTAAATTATTGATGTATTTTATCTTGCACTGCGTTTTAAGGACTGTATTTATAGTGTTTGTTACCTAAAGGGCTACCAGTGACAAATTTACAAATCCAAGATTTTCTGTAAAAACAGCAAATGTTTTCCAATTTGTATATGTTTGTTATGATGGTCATTTTAAAGAGTACTTCAACAGCACTTTCACTGATTATATAATCACAATATTGGCTTTGTCTGTTCCAAAAATCTCAGTATTTTTTCTTTATACTGTAGAAAAACATATCAACCTAACCAACAGCAGATATTGGATCATAATATTGAGAAAATTGTGTTATGGGTGTAACACCTCTATCACCCCCCCCCCCCCCCCCCCCCCCCCCCCCCCCCCCCCCCCCCCCCCAGGGAGATCTGCTGGTATATAGAGTGTCAGTGGTGCAGTGGTGCATACCTGTTGGTTCTCAGGAGGTCTGAGTCTCCGCGATGGTGTGTGGATTAGGGCAATAGGACAGGCTTTCAGGATGGTGCAGCGCCTCCATCCTGCTTGGCTCTGCCAGGGGCAGGGTTTCTCCTTGCAGGAACTTTTGTAGTGAGTCAGGCAGAAGCAAGGAACAGCACAACCAGATTTTATTGTTGGACAGCTCATGCATTCCTTCAGCCTCTCTTGCAAGAGAGGTACTATTCTTCAGATATTCACAGAACACATCCCTCCCATCTTGCATGCTTCTTCCCTGAACTGGGCCCCAGAGGCTTGAGGCCCCTGAGGGTAGTCCTTTACTTCCCTACCCCCTGATGGGGCAATGTGGAATCAGAACCTACCCCACAAGGAGGAGGCTACACTGGGTGAGCTCACTAACTTTCGAAGGGAGCCATCTTTTTTTTTTTACCAGGGGAGGGTCCCACACCTTAGCCCTGGTAAAAGGTAAAGCACTCCTACGGTGAACCACCCCCCATCCCCATCCCATCCCCAACGCCACCCCCACTCCTCCCCCCCTCTGGCACATGCTCCAAAGGTTCCAAGCCTGTACCTGGAGACAAATTAACATTCCAGTGAGGAGAAGCATATGATGGCCCATGTGAAAGGAATTTAACCCTAACACTGCCTGCTCCTCACCAGGACTTATTGTGTTAGGGCCAGAGAGCACATAGCCAGGGTACATGGCTATATGGGTTTCTGTTGGTTCCCAAGTGGTATGGGTAAAGAATAATAGTGTAGTCTTTGAACAATGTCTAAGTAACACAGTGCTAATGTGATGTAAAATATGTTACACACGTTCTTTGTGTACACAGAAAACAAAAAAAGTAGGAATTTTGCTACAACTTAAACAATGCATATAGTTTTTGGAAAAAAAGGAGCAGATTAAGAATGTGATTTTTCTTACATAAAATATACAGCTTTTTAAAGGTAAACAGAACTATCTTGTATTAAGCATTTCTTATTTTTTTTACTTTAAAGCTATTTTTCTTTAGACAGCTAGAAATGGGTCATTATTGGTATGATCTCTCATTCTGCACAGCCAATACAGTAGATAATTTTATTATCAGTAATGGGCATTAGAGAAAATTATTTTAGCTTGAATGAAGCACTACAATTGCAATAAACATTTATGAAACACAAAATGTTGATAACCAAGAGCTTCTGAAGTAAATGTCAAGTGACATACAATAATGATCACTTTACAAATGTACAAATGTCTTAAAATTTGGTTCTCAAGATATTTTGCAGTTTTCGGTTAAATTAGCATTTTCACAAAAGTTTACATTGTTCAAAATTTCACCAGTTCAATCTGTTTAGTGAACTTCAGTAAACATTTCACACATCCTTACAGTTGCTTTCGTTAAGTTCATCGTTTGATTAGTGTCAATTAAGTGTTTGGTTTGTTTAAAAGTATGTTACTGTATGCTCGCTCTTTTGCTCAAGCAGTTTTTAAGTGAACTGGAAAATAGTAAAGCAGTGTGTTGGTGTCAATATATTACCTAGCTCATGAGAAAAAACATTTTTGTTGATTTTGTCATTCTCAGTTAGGTTTGCTCTGTTATGAAACAGTTAAATATCATAAAATTTAAAACAATTAAAAAAAATTCTTGAAATTTATAAATGATAATGCCGTGAAGAAGAATTATCTAACTTAACAAAAGCATTATTTCTACAAAAGATAACTTTAAGACAGTGTAAGCTTTCAAATACATCCTTACACAATAATTACTAGAAGTGAGAGGAGGATTTATTCATGACAGCTTTTCAAGTAGCTGAAAAAGTATTAAACCACTGCCACCAAATGATGTTGCAAGTCAGGGGTATTTTTCACTACTTCCAATATAGTCATCTTTCTTTACACTTTGTGTCTGGTGTCTGAGGTGGCATTAACTTAATATTCCCAATAAAATTTTGCATAATATATCAAATTTAATTTTAAAATAAAGCAGACATTTGACAGTCAGATAAATAGTCATGGGTTATTTGGGAGTTTTTGTCTAGTGGATTAATTTAAAAAGTGCTGACCTGAGTAAAAAAATAAATAAGGGAACACCTGCAATTCAAATGGATATATGGAGTAGACAGAACTCAATTAGTGTATATAAGAGAATTAAGTGTGAAGATGTGGTGCAACAGGAACAAAGGGGACCCTAACCCCTCCCAAGCAATACTAACAAAAAGAATAATTCCCAGCACTCAATAAAATGATAGTCTGGCGATAAGCAAAATAGGAAATTTAATGTGAAAACATATCAACAAAAATAACACAGATACAAATGCACTGTAATTGCAAATAAAGGGGAAGCAATTATTCAAGGTGTAAGAACACACCTGTGGTAAATAGGAGGGCAAGGGATTGGGGAAGGAAGGAAGGAAAAGGAAAACAAATGGGGGAGGAAGGGAGGGGGAGAAAACAATATATATCTATATATATATACAGTGTTCGACAAACCTATACATTTGCTCGCCCCGGGCAAGTGGATTTAACCCCGGGCGAGTAAATATTGGCCCAAGCAGCACACGTTTGGTTCTAGGTGGCGAGTAGATTTTTTTGTGTGGCGAGTAAATTTTTTGGTGATTTGTCAACCACTGTATATATATAGCAAATGGAAATATTACTGTATGCTCATTTGCATGTCTTAGACAGGTCTGCAACCCTGCCTTTCACCATTATCACCCAGCACACAGCACTTCCACTGCAGCAAGGGATTCTGGGAAATTACATGCAAATGAGCACACAGTGCCATCTTTTGCTTCAAAATCATTCAACAAGGTTCCCCTATAGACTTAAGCTTGCTGCATGGTCACAGCTTTGAGCACAGCCAGGGTTAAGATGCATAGCCAGTAAACCCACCCACAGACAGACTGTTTTGACCTTAATGGGTCTCTTCAGTGTGGGGTTGGTTATACTGGCTATGCAAAAACGAAGCAAGGGATAGGGTTTACCATACTTGGTTAAGTTATGGTGGGTAAAAAAAGTGGATGATTTTTGTCACTTTTTTTTACCTACCTTAACTTAACTAGTGTGTGTGTGTGGCCAACAAAGAATATCACTTGTGAGCACATTCACATGTCTTAGACAGGTCTGCAACCCTGCCTTTAAAGCATTATCACCTCGCATACAGTCCTCCCACTGCAGCAAGGGA
This sequence comes from Ascaphus truei, assembly GCA_036426205.1. NCBI lineage: Eukaryota > Metazoa > Chordata > Amphibia > Anura > Ascaphidae > Ascaphus > Ascaphus truei. The sequence continues at coordinate 6,646 of WSYH01000651.1, forward strand.
TTCTGGGAAATGACATGCCTATGAGCACAGAATGTGTCACCTTTTGCCTGGAAAACCCACATGGAGCCCATTTAAGCTGATGTATCGCCATTCACACAGCTTTTAAACACAGCACGGGACTAGCAACTCAACCATTATTACGTCGCATACAGTCCTAGACCAACCTCATACTGAGGATACCCATCAAGGTTGAAACATGTCTGTGAGTGGTCTGTACTTGCTTTGATAGTCCCAAAGCTGTGTGAACGGCGATACACCAGCTTAAATGCGCTCCATGTGAATGGATATTCCAGGCAAAAGGTGACACATTGTGTGCTCATTTGCATGTCATTTCCTAGAATCCCTTGCTGCAGTGGGAGGACTGTATGCGAGGTGATAATAGTTGAAAGGCAGGGTTGCAGACCTGTCTAAGACATGTGAATGTGCTCACAAGTGATATTCTTTATTGGCTATATGCTAACGGTGGAGGTTTTCTGTCGCCTTTTTCACCCACCATAACTTAAAATGTATTATATATATATATGTAGCAGGCTTCCCCCTGGCCCCCCTTACCACCGCAGGAGAACGGGGACCCCCGTGGTATGTCGGGGAGCTGCGGGGGCTGCCGGCGACATCAGTTACAGGGCGCCGCCATCTTGTGTGAGATCGCAGTTGCGCAGTGTAGTCGCGCACGCGCTGTACAGTGCCAGGAGTGCCGGCGGCAATGTTAAGGTTGGCGTGAGGTCGCATATGCATAGAACCACCGCGGTAGCCATTACAGGATCGTGCGTGCGCAGTAAAGATAGCGCACGCGGTCCCAATGCTACAGAGGTCCTGAGTGGACTACAATTCCCAGCAGCCTCTGGGGATTGCCCTTTCACCCACATCACGTGCAGCCAGCCAGCAAATAGGGCTTTGCAGCTTCTCCTGTGGAGGAAAGATACAATGATGCGGGGACCACGTTTTTCAGTTGGAGCTGGGAGCTGGGAGCAGGAAGGGGGAGGAAGTGTGTAAGGAGCAAGACTCTTACACTAGGCCAGGTTACCCCCAGGCCCCAGGTAGGTCCCACTCCCCACTAGGTTAGTGGGTAAGTTCTTAGGGAAGGGCCCTTAGATAGGGACCCTGCCCTTAGGTGTGTGCAAGTCTAGTCAGTGACACAGCTGCCGTGCTATGTGCTCTGACTAGAAGATACAGTGTGGCTTTGTAGTGCAGCCACAGCAGTTAGTTGACTGTGAAAGTGAGAGTTCTTCTGCATGCAGGGACTAGGGTAGAGGTATACCCCTGGGCCCAATTAGTCCCCTGGGACACCAGAGGAAGCTGTATGCTATAGGGTCGGCCTTAGGACAGGGACTCCTTCACCATAATTAGAGAGCAAGAGGATTGCTGTCTGACAGTACATGACTGTCAGTACAGCGTGTATCAGAGACTGTGATAAAGGATCATTCCGGCTGGAGATTATTTTCCCTGTGGAGTCAGCTTGTGCATCCATACCTGCAGAGAGCAGCGCAGCACGCCGTGGGATCACTGTGCGGTGTTGCTGAGTCCAAGGATTTTCTTGACCAGGACTGGTCAGGGAGGTAGTATACATTAAGTGCACCACCGGGCCCCAACACAGGGAAGCGCTATCTCTCACACTCACACTTTCTTTACTGTTGTGGACACTCAAGAGACTGAGGGGAATGTGATGATGGACATGTGGGTGAGGGGATGGTATGCATTCAGAGTGATGCACTGTTATTCATATATTGATTTGATGTTATGCAAAGAGAGTGTTATTGAAGTTACAGTTCATACTCAGTAAATACTGTTTATTCACACGGTGTGTATTTACTGTATGTGGGTTCTGGTGAGGGCACACTCCCACCCTGTTGGGATCTCTCATCAGTGAAGGCGCTGCACCGAGTGTAAGTACATACCCCAGGTTCCCCGTGGCAGAAGCTCAGCTCTCCTTGTTGCCAAACAGGTACCGCACCATACTGAGAAGTAGTCAGATACACCTACCCAAAACAATCTCACTTAGGGGGGGGTGAAAGAGGGATACATATATATAGTATAGTATATAGTTAGTTGATAGAAGGTCACTGGCACTCCTGTAGATAATCAGTAGTGGGCTGGTGCATGTCCCATAGAAATAATGAAAGCATACCGCCATGAAGCGGCAAAGAGGCGACAGCACTCAGACAGTTTGAAGCAGTATTATGTGTAACGGGTATTCCCCCTACCCCAATCGCACATAGAGTGCATGTGAGGGGGGACATATATGTTACCAGGTGTGGTGCGTATACCTGCAGGTTCACAGGAGGCCTGAGCCTCCGCTGATGTGAACCTGGGGTGCTTCTCTGGAACGTTTTTTCAATCAGTGCCTTCACCTATGTGAGATTCTAGGAGTGTAGAATGGCCCTCACATAGGAACATCCATAAACTAACCAGCCCACACCAAAGGTATATATAACACAGGTTTACTATATGGGCAAATAACACAATAACATCACATCATACTGTATAGCAACACAGCCGTGTTACCCCCTGCCACTAGCTGGCAGCTATAACTTTGCACCTAACTGGGCTATACCTTTACACCCTCTTCCCAACCCCGTGTCCAAAGAGTCCAAGCCCACCCAAGTGTGTGAACAGGCCTGTCACATATGAGGAGCAAGTTAAAGTTGGGGCACGTGTGGAAGGTTGTAAATACCTGCCCAGGTGTCTCTACACCTGGGTGTCTTCGCAAAGGGTCTACCCGCGCCACTTGGTCCAGCGCTGATCTGTACCTCCGCGTGGGATGGGGTCCCGCCGGACGTCCCACCGTAAGGACAGTCTCTGGATCAGCAAAACAGCTTACAGGAACATGCAGCAAACCCTTTCACTGGGTCCCTGCACTAAGGAACTACACAGGGTCTCTCCCTGCTTTAAGGAACTGCACAGGGTCTCTCCCTGCTCTAAGGAACTGCACAGGGTCTCTCCCTGCTCTAAGGAACTGCACAGCTGAAGGGGCACAGGGTCCTTACCTAAGAGCCTGTCCCTATGAACACCCACCCTCACTAGTGGGGAGTCAGGGCCTCAGCTCTAGCCCAGGGGATTTCTGGCCTAGGGCAGAAGCTCACAGCTCTTTGCCCCCCTTCCTTCCCCCACTGTCTCCATAGCCTAACTGACTCATGTGCTTCACAGTCTGCTTCCTGACTCTGCACACAACAATGTATCCTTCTCCAGCAGGAGAAGTTGCAAGCTCTATTGGCTGTCTGGCTGCCTGTGACCAAGGTGAAAGTGCAGTCCCCAGAGGCTGCTGGGAATTGTAGTCCTTTATGGCCCTCTTTAACATTGGGGCCGCGTGTGCGTACTATAATGGCCGCCGCTACTCTCCATGGAGCCTGTGCAAACCTGTAATGGCCACCGCATCGCCCTAACTGCGCATGCGCAACTTTTAGGGATCCTTCCTGCCTCCCTACACTTTCCTGCGCTAGGTGTAATGGCCGCCGCGACTGCAAAGGCGCACCGCGCATGCGCAAACGCGCACAAGATGGCGGCGCCCTGTCACTGATGCCGTCGGGAGCTGCGATGGCCCATGCAACTGCCTGACATGGTGCGGGGGTACCCGCTACTCTGCGCAGGTGAGGAGGGCCAGGGGGAATCCTGCTACATATGTATTAAACAAATAGCACCCCCCTGAGGAAGATCCCCCTGTGGGATCGAAACGTTGGAGATATGTGCTATATGTTTAATACATAATACTGCTTCAAACTGTCTGAGTGCTGTCGCCTCTTTGCCGCTTCATGGTAATGTATGCTTTTATATATATATATATACACACACAGAAAAAAAAGATGAAAAGCCCCGATCCTGGAGTGATAACGTATAAAAGATTTAATACACTTTGGACATTTAGAATGGAACACTCACAAACATCAGTTTAAATTGCACGTTGTATGAGAACAATCTCATGCCCCAACATGCTTCTCTGGGACGCTGCTCCACGCACCACTCTGGCAAAACCTTCCCTCTGCGTGGTGTCACTGTGACAGGGTGAAGTCAACCCCTATCAGTTATGCCTGGGAGACATATGTGTGAGTGCTTCATCCAGCACTCAGAAGGGTTAACTCAGGAGGAAGCTAGGTAATCAGGATGTAAGCTGACACCTGATAACCAGCAAGGTATAAAATGAGGTTGTTACTGGCAGTAGCTGGCTGCCTTAGACCAGAGCATGCTGCTATGTGAGCTGCTAGCCAGACGGATTCACCAACTAACTCTTTCAACCAAAGTAAGCATTGTTAATTTGTTTTCCTGACTGCATAATATACACTTACGGTTTGGTAAATGGTTTAGCCGGCCAGCTTGCTCGATAGGCCTGGAGTGTTAGTCAGTTCTCCCAATGTGGAGCAGGTTTTGTTTTGATTTAAAGGGACAGTGTACCCACATGTTATGTTATGTTGTGGAGAAATAAAGCCACTGAACGTTTTCCTTATCCTGAAACTACACGTGTCGACTGTTCCCTGACCTCGGCTACAGGCCGTCCTGCTACAGGTGGTGTCAGAAGTGGGATGTCGGACGGCCCCTGTATCTGAAGGGCCACACAAAAAAAAAAAATGGAGAAAATGTTTTCTCAGTTCCTTGAGCAACAGCTCTGGCTAGCAGAGAAACAAGCTGAGCAACAGGCCCATCAAATAGAATGGCAGGCCAAGCAAGCTGAGCGACAAGCCCAGCAAGATGAGCGACAAGCCCGGCGAGAGGAAAAGCTACTCCAACTGCTAGTCGAAGGCCCAGCCCCAGGCAGACCAGAGATTCCAAATAACCCACCGGTGATGCTGCCTAAAATGAAGCCAACCGACGACCCAGAGGCATTTCTCCTCACTTTTGAAAGGGTAGCCACAGCCCACGGCTGTACAGTTGATCGCTGGGTAACGACTCTGGCTCCACTCCTCATAGGAGAAGCTCAGGCAGCCTACAAGGCTCTTCCAGCAGACGAGGCCATGGACTATCAGCAACTAAAGGCTGCTATTCTGGATCGCCTAGGCCTCACTCCAGAGACCTACCGACAGTGATTCCGGACAGTCAAATATACAAACAGAGACAGACCCCGGGTCGTAGCCCACCGCTTAGTAGACTTATGTACCAGGTGGCTACAACCGGAGAAGCATACCAAGGCAGAGATCCTTGAACAGTTTGTGCTCGAGCAGTTCATACAGATACTGCCCCCCTCCTCCCGCTCTTGGGTAAAAAGACACGCTGCATTTTCCCTGGATTCAGCGGTCCGCTTGGTGGAAAACTTCCTTGGCGATGACACCCAACAGGATAGCTGGGAATGGTCCGTGCAAACACCAGTTGCTTCCAGTGATGCAAGAGGCAGGAGAGCAGACAATCGAGGGGTCTATAACCCGCCAGCTCGGGAGATCCAGTCAACCCGATCGGAATACCCTTTCGCATCTCTGAGGGTTCCTGGTACAAATTCCCGCAGAGACGCCCGTCCCGGGTCCGAGACCATTGGATCACTCAAGGGAGGCCGCCACCCACAGTATTCCCCGAGAACCTGGACTCCCGTCACCCATCTGGTGGAGAGGATAACCCCACCAACCAGAAGGAAGGATCCCATCCAACAGCGGAAAGGTCCAATCACCGAACCCCGTCGAGAGCTTCCACTGACGACCGAGTTTGCGGACTTAGGAGATGATGAGATGGACTGTTCATATGGCAGAACCACTGCCACAGCTTCTCTCCGAGGGGACCACAATCCGTGGTTAGTCCCAGCATCTCTGGAGGGGAAAATAGTAAAAGCCATGCTGGACTCGGGATCTGGAAAAACCCTGATCCTAGAGGTCCTAATTCCAAGCAACCGACTATCCTATGACTCTCCTTGGAATATCGAATGTATCCATGGGGATACAAAGAGATACCCGACGGCGAACATTCTACTGCGTATCAAGGATCAAGAGGCTAGCCTAATAGTGGGAGTTGCCCCCTGGCTACCTGCTCCTGTTCTACTTGGCCGAGACTGGCCCTACTTTGAAACATTTTTGGCCCCTAATCCTACGGAGCCTACTTCTCTGGTACCGGAGAAGCCCGGAGACTTGTTTCCCTTTTCCCCAGAGATTTTTCCCCGTAGGCACCACGTCCCAAAGACACGTAAACAGAGACGTGCGGAAAAAGAGGACTGGTTAAGAAAGGCTGGGACTCTTGGTAACATTAGTCAGCCCAAAGGACTGCAGGTCATGGCCGGAGATGACCAGGGTGGGGAACAGATAGATACGGGAAGTTTACCAGACCTGGATCTTCCTGACTTCCGTCAGAGGCAGAGGGAAGACCCAGCTCTGGCTAGACAATATGAGAAGGTGGTACGGGTCAACAACAATATAATGGATGAACAAGGTGTAAGAGTGTTTCCACATTTTGAACTATTGAATGACATCCTATATCGTGTAAATAAGGTTACACAAACAGGGGAGGTTATTCGACAGATCCTAGTCCCTAAAGGGTTGATTAAAACAGTGTTCACCCTAGCCCATACTCTCCCATGGGGTGGTCATTTGGGCAGAGATAAGACCATGGACCGCATCTCGTCCCGGTTTTACTGGCCAGGCATACATGGTGACATCATGAAACTATGTGAGACATGTCCTGAATGCCAGTTAACTAGCCAAAAAGGACAGAAGCCGGCTCCCTTGGTCCCTCTGCCCTTGGTAGACGTCCCATTCGAGAGAATTGGGGTAGATCTGGTCGGACCTTTAGAACCCTCTGCGAAGGGACATAAATTTATACTTGTTGTTGTAGATTATGCCACCAGATATCCTGAGGCCTTCCCTCTGAGATCAGCCACTGCTAAACAGGTTGCTCACATGCTGTTAGAACTGTTCTCTAGGGTAGGACTTCCCCAAGTAATGTTAGTTGACCAGGGAACAAATTTCATGACAAAGTTAATGCAGGATGTCCTGAAGTTATTGGAGGTAAAATCCGTCCGGACCTCAGTCTACCATCCTCAGACTGATGGATTGGTAGAGAGGTTTAACCGTACTTTAAAAACCATGCTTAGGAAGTTTGTGGACACTGAAAAGCGAGCTTGGGATGAACTTCTCCCTTTCCTGTTGTTTGCGGTACGAGAAGTTCCCCAATGCTCCACAGGCTTCTCCCCGTTTGAGCTCCTATATGGACGCCAACCTCGGGGTATTCTCGACCTACTGAAGGAATCCTGGGAGGAGCCCTCCCCCTCCAAAAATACCCTTCAGTATGTCACAGACCTTAGAAACCGCCTAGACATGATAGGTCAGTTTGCTAAGGAAAACCTCAAATCTGCTCAAGAACGTCAAGGGAGGCAGTACAACCAAAATGCCCGCTTGAGGGTCTTCCAACCTGGGGACCAAGTGATGCTACTACTACCGACATCAGAGAGTAAACTCCTTGCGAAGTGGCAGGGTCCTTTCCAAGTTCTCCGCCGCACCGGGTAAACAAATCTACCACGTAAACCTCCTGAAACCCTGGAAAACGATGAGATCTCTGTTCATCCACCCTCGGGATGGAGAGACGGATTTGGGTCCACAGCTTCCAAAGGGTAGTACGTACAATGACCATCAGGTTCCCATGGGAGGTCAGTTAACAACGGAACAAAGGTCAGACCTACTAGAATTATGTGACCAGTTCCCAGATGTTTTTTCTGAGCTGCCAGGGCAGACTGATTTAGTGTCCCATAGGATTGAGACAGATCATGGCGTAAAAGTACGGTCCCGTCCCTATAGAATGCCAGAGGGCCGAAAAGACCTGGTAGAGAGGGAGTTAATAGACATGTTGGAATTGGGCGTGATCGAGGAGTCCCACAGCGAATGGTGTAGCCCTATCGTGTTGGTCCCTAAACCAGATGGGAAGGTGAGGTTTTGCGTGGATCTGCGAAAGGTAAATGCTGTATCCAGATTTGATGCATACCCAATGCCTAGGGTGGATGAATTGCTTGACTCTCTTGGTAAAGCAGAGTATATCTCCACCCTAGATCTAACGAAAGGATATTGACAGATACCTCTAGCGGAAGAATCCAAATGCAAAACTGCCTTCGCCACCCCTCTCGGTTTATACCAATTCGTCACTATGCCATTTGGGTTACATGGGGCTCCAGCCACGTTCCAAAGGTTAATGGACAAGGTACTACGACCCCATAGGGCATATGCCGCGGCCTACTTGGATGACATTGTCATCTATAGCAGACACTGGCAGTCTCATATAAAAAGGTTAAGGGCAGTCCTAACGTCCTTAAGAGAAGCAGGGCTCACTGCAAATCCAAAAAAATGTGCCCTGGGAAAATCCACTACAAAATACTTGGGCTATGCCGTTGGGGGAGGGATAGTAAGGCCACTAGCTAGCAAGGTGGCCGCCATAAAGGAAGTCCCCACCCCACAGACAAAGACACAGGTCCACTCCCTTTTAGTGTTGGCAGGGTATTACAGGCGGTTTATCCCCAATTTTTCAGAAATTTCTGCACCCCTAACAGATCTGACAAAAAAGAGTGCCCCGACCCAAGTTAAATGGTCTTGGGAGTGCCAAGATGCCTTTAATATGCTAAAAAAGTGACTGTCAGAGGGCCCCGCTCTTCGGAGCCCAGATTTTAAAGAGCCATTCATCATCCAGACGGATGCCTCAGAGGTAGGACTGGGAGCAGTGCTGTCCCTACAATTTGATGGTGTTGAACACCCCATACTGTTCATCAGCCGGAAGCTATTCCCAAGGGAAGTGAGGTATTCCGTCATTGAGAAGGAGTGCCTTGCTGTAAAATGGGCAATTGAGGCCTTGAGACATTATGTCGCCTGAGTACACTTCACCCTGGTCACTGACCCTTGAAATGGTTAAACACCATGAAGGACACAAACCCAAGGTTGACCAGGTTGTATATGGCCCTCCAACCCTTCTCTTTTGATATACAGCATAGACCTGGAAAGGACCATGGAAATGCTGATTTTTTGTCAAGAGAAGGAGTGGAGGGTCATGCTTCAGCCGTGTGGGACCCTAGCCACACACAAATAGGGGAGGTACGTGACAGGGTGAAGTCAACCCCTATCAGTTATGCCTGGGAGACATATGTCTGAGTGCTTCATCCAGCACTCAGAAGGGTTAACTCAGGAGGAAGCTAGGTAATCAGGATGTAAGCTGACACCTGATAAACAGCAAGGTATAAAATTATGTTGTTACTGGCAGTAGCTGGCTGCCTTAGACCAGAGCACGCTGCTATGTGAGCTGCTAGCCAGACAGATTCACCAACTAACTCTTTCAACCAAAGTAAGCATTGTTAATTTGTTTTCCTGACTGCATAATATACACTTACCGTTTGGTAAATGGTTTAGCCAGCCAGCCTGCTAGATAGGCCTGGAGTGTTAGTCAGTTCTCCCAATGTGGAGCAGGTTTTGTTTTGGTTTAAAGGGACAGTGTACCCATATGTTATGTTATGTTGTGGAGAAATAAAGCCACTGAATGTTTTCATTATCCTGAAACTACACGTGTGGACTGTTCCCTGACTTGGGCTACAGGCCGTCCTGCCACAGTCACCTTGTACAGTGTCCTCTGGCAACACACAGCTCCGATCTCAAGATCCTGTGTAGAGGGGTTCTTGGTTCTCTCCGCGTGCAGCTGCAATTTACTTCGGACGTTTTACAGCTTACAAACAACTGCCCACTGCAACTGCTCACAATGAACTGTAGACTCTTCAGGCCCACTAGTGGTTATTACAGTTTCAGGTTCTGGATCACTTTCTCCCAGTTGTGGGATTGGCAACAAGTGGTTTCTGTGCCAGACCTTTACCCTGCCATTCACATCACGTATGCGATAGACAGGGAGGCCTGGCATTTGGGACTCTACTTCGAAGGGTCCCTCTCTCCAGCGATCAGCCAGCTTGTGCTTGCTGGGAATCCCCAAGTTGCGTAGGAGAACTGCGTCTCCAGGTTGGAGCTCCCGATAGTGTACTTTGAGGTCGTACCTCCTTTGCTATCAGCATTTAATTTTGCTGTGGCCCTTTCTGCTAACTGATAGGCACGGTGTAGACTATCTTGAAGTCGTTTCACGTATTGGTAATGAGCCATATTGGGTACCCCATCGGTATTTACCCCCAGGCAGATGTCTACTGGCAATCAGGCTTCTCTCCCAAACATCATGAAGTACGGTGTGTACACTGTGGATTCGTGCCGGGTGCAAAATATTTTTCACACAGCACTTTGGCTGGAAATGCTTGTGCACAGCGGGTTTAGTGATCTGTCACTACTAGTACATTGCCTATGCCTCTTGAGTCTGGCTCTATACACAAGAAGTCCATGCAGACTAAGTCCATTGGGCCAGAGCTTTTGAGATGGCCCATTAGGGTGGCACGGGTGGGCAGTGTTTTTCTTTCAATACACGATAGGCACTTCTTGCAATGTTGTTCTACGGACTCCCGCATTTTAGGCCAGAAGAATCGATCTCTTACAAATCAAAGAGTCTTATCCACCCCAAGATGTGTAAGATCATCGTGTAAGGATTGTAAGACAAGGCGTTGCAGATGCTGGGGCAGAAACAATTGTCATCGATCAGGATGATTGTGGTAGGGAACGACCCGATATAATAGGCCGTGATCGATTTCAAATTTGTCCCATTCTCTCAGGAGGATTCCGTCGGTATCCTTGGGGGCCTGTTTCACCCTAGAGGGGTTATTTTGATGTAGGACCTCGTGGATAGCTTTAGCAACAGGATTACTTATCTGTGCCAGTACCATTTCTTTCCAAGTGAAGATGACATTTTGAATAAGACCCATGCCATCGGAGTGGCAGTATGCGTCAGGAAGGGCCTGGGTTCGGCACCCTAAAGAATCAGCTACTCGCAACTCGGAGAACGCCACCTTATCTTCTACTTTTGCTGCGGTAGAGCACACCGCCTTCATTCCTGGTCCAGGAATCTCTTCCCAGGGCCCATCATCAGACATAGTACACAGTGCGTCAGCTCCTATGTTCCGAGGCCCGGGTTTGTATTTTAATGTGAACTGGTAGTTGGATAAGGCGGCCAAACACCTGTGACCAGTGGCATACAGTTTGGCTGTGGTTAGTATGTAAGTCAACGGGTTGTTATCTGTTCTTACTTCAAAGGAGACCCCATACAGATAGTCATGGAGCTTCTCCACTACTGCCCACTCGAGGGCGAGAAATTCCAATTTGTGAACCAGATAGTTCTTCTCACTAGGAGTTAAGCTTCGGCTCACATACTCCACTGGATGCAGACCAGCAGGGTACTTCTGATGTAGCACCGCTCCCAGCCCATTGAAACTAGCATCCATGTGCAAGACATAGGGTTCCTCGGGGTCAGCATAGGCCATAACAGGAGCTTCCATCAGGCTTTTCTTCAGTCCAATGAAAGCCTTTTCACATTCGGATGTCCATTTATCACCAAAGGGTGTTCATGGAGATGTAGTTTTCTGCCGAGGTTCCTCTGGGTAAATCTTAAATAGATTATTGAGAGCCTTGGCTTTGCTAGAGTATCCTTTGACGAATCTACTGTAAAAGCCACAGAACCCTAAGAAGGATCTCAACTCCATTACATTGTCGGGTCTCGGACAGTTAACCACGGCTTCTACTTTCGCTGGATCGGTGGCCACTCCTTCTGCGGACACTATGTGGCCCACATAGATGATGGCGGTTCGGCAGAACCGGCACTTATCCAGGGATAGCTTCAGGCCTTCTTTGCCCAATCTATCCAACACCTTCAGGAGAAGGGTCTCGAGTTCTTCAAGGGTCTTTCCAAACACGATTGTGGCATCCAGGTAGACCAGACACTCGCGTGGGTTCATGTCCCCGATCTTCTTCTCCTTCAGCCTCTGGAACGTCGCAGAAGCACCGCAAATACCTTGAGGCATTCGGGTAAACTGGTAGAACCCGAGAGGGCAGATGAATGCCGTTTTTTCTTGATCTTCCGAGCTCATGGGGACATGAGAGTAGCCCGAGCGCAGGTCCAGTACGCTGAACCACTGGCTTCCCGACAGCGCATTGAGGATCTCCTCGATCCGGGGTAGCGTGTACTGATCGGGGATGGTACGCTGATTCAGCGTTCGATAATCAACACACAGACGGACGGACCCGTTCTTCTTTCTTACTATTACTATTGGAGAGGCGTAGGGACTTCGTTACTCAGTCACTAGGCTGTTTCCATCTAATTTATGACATTCCTCACGTCGTCCACATCCCTGGGGAGAATACGCCTGGATCGCTCCGGGAATGGAGTGGCATTGTTCAGACGGATTGTGTGAGGGCGTTATGGCTACAGCCCACATCCATCTCGCTAGTAGAGAACACTTCTCTGCGTTAGTAGAGAACACTTCTCTGCGTTCTTTCAGCTGCACACTTAGCCACTTCTTCCAGTCTTCAAACAGGGTTGAGTCACCAAAATCAAACTGTAACCCCTCGGGCTCTTCTTGTGCGGTAGCAGTGTTGACATGCACTACGGTTGTGACCGGGTATATCCTGCCCAGTCTCTGTCCGAATTCAAATGGCACTGGATGTGGGGAGATGTTTTGAATGGACACTGTGATTTTCTCAGGAATAGTCGAGGTCCATTCCCTCATTTCCGGTACCATCATGTATCCTCTATTGAGATCGTCTTCAGGGGTGGTTTCTAAAGAGAAATAGGTATCTGCAGCATCTCGGCCCCAGTGCCTGACCACGGTGGTCATGTGTCTCACTCCCCCTGGTGGAATCTCTATCAAACCTTTCTCGTGATTGAAGATCTCCCCATATTCTTCCTACGAGGCGACTCTTAAACATTCATCCTTGAGGGCAGGAGGAAGCTGTAGTGAAGACTGAGGTAATTCACCTGCCTCCTGAAGGTAGGCGCGGATCATAAACCTCACTACATCAGCATTAGTTCCCAATATGATAGGAGCACTTGCTTGTTCTTGAGGCTCAGGACAGACCAGGGCTTCAACTTTCATTGGGTGAGTCCAGATGGTGTTCAATTGCAATATATTGATCCGCACGGCTATCACTCCAACAATGGGATATTCCTCCTTGATAAGGCCCCACAACTTCATCTTTTCGGCTGACTGTAAGGGCAGATGGTTGAGGTGTTGGTCGTAGAACGCCCGATAGATAATGGTCATCTGAGACCCAGTGTCCAATAAAGCTGTAACGCGTAGCTCACCACAAACGAAGCGTGACCGCGGTGCTGAGGTAGGGAATTGGTTAACACCGACCCACAGCCACGCGGGCGTGCCTAGAATGTAGAGTAGTTGTTCAAGCCAGGTCAGGGTTATAGATTTGAGAGTAGAGTAAATACTTGCCAGGTGGTCTGGAGTGGAGAGTTGTGGATCGTTGGAGTGCGTAGCCAAGTTCGGGATTGGAGAGTAGCGGACAGTCGGGGTACGTAGCCAGTTTCAGGATAGGAGAGTATCGGATCGTTGGAGTACTTAGCCAAGATCAGGACTGGAGACAGGAGAATGGTCGTTCGTAGCCGGATCAGGAGAGATGCGGAATCCAAGAGACAAGCAAGGTAGGCCACAAGAGGTAAATCAGCAAGGCAAGGCAAGGTCACAGGAACTGGAATGCAGCAAGGCACGGCGTCACACTAGACTATGCTCAGCAAGGAACGAGAGTATCCTGAAGGTATATAAAGGCAGACGGAAACAAAAAACAGCGCAAAAACGAAAATGGTGAAGTATATCAAATGGAATTAACAATAAAATCAGGGTAAGTTATCTACGTACATCAAAGAGTAGAAACATGAGCATTGAGTGTGTTGAACACACACGTTACCAGTCAACAGAACCGAAGCTGTAAACAGGAATAGATCCCTCTGGTAAGTGGCCTGTGATCGTCTCAGGACTCCGTCTCAGTTCTTTAAGAGAGTGGCTGTTTCTCCCACAGGTGGTGCAGTCAATCCATCATGGAGTATTCGTCTCATCAAGGGAATCTCCCCACATCAGATGGTCTCACAGTTCCAGAGTGATGTATAGTCTGTAGTTGCAGGCAAAATTGTGTGTACTCTCCGCACATACAGCACCAGTGTGAAGTATATACATAGGATAGAACTCCAAACGCAACACTTTGGGTGTACTCAACAAACCAGCACTACCTCCGCTGAGAGCGGTCACTCCTCCGTGACACGTTACTGGGGCGGATTTACTGGCGTTGAGACACACAGACACAGTGTGGCGAGTGTGCTTGGGAAGCCAGTAGATTCTCCGCTACAGAGCGGTCACTCCTCCGCGATATGTCATAGGGGCAGGGTTACCGGCAAAATACCACAGTGTTGCGGGATAACTTGAGGTAGACTAAAATAGTAATAGCACTAACATAAAAACAGTAATCCTACGCATTTCATAGCATTAACGCTACTTCATCAGGGTTTAATAAAACATTATTTCCCAGAGGCATTAAGTACCTTTCATGCTTCCCTCATTGGTCAGCTAATTAGCCACAAACAGCCAATCGGGTTAGCAGAGCGGCAGTCATGTCAGCTAGAAAAGAATTACATTTAACCAATATAAACAGTCAGTTTAATTATATATGTGACAGAGTGAAGTCAACTCCTATCAGTTACGCCTGGGAGACATATGTCTGAGTGCTTCATCCAGCACTCATAAGGGTTAACTCAGGTGGAAGTTAGGAAATCAGAACTCTTTAGCTGACACCTGAGAGCCAGCAAGGTAGATAAAGGATCATGTGACTGGCAGTAGCTGCCAGAGAGAGAGAGAGAGAGAGAAGCACACTGCTGCGTGAGCCCTTAGCCAGAGGGATTTCATCAAAGACTACTTCAACTAAAGTAAGGATTATTCATTTGTTTACTGACTGCTTAAAGTACCCTTATGGTTTGGTTCTGGTTTATCCAGCCAACCTGCTAGATAGGTCTGCTGTGTTATTAGTCAGTTTTTCTCCCAAAGTGGAGCAGGATTTATTTTGTTAAAGGGACAGTGTACCCGCATGTTATGTTACTGTGGAGAAATAAAGCCACTGAACGTTTTTATTTATCCTGAAACTATACGTGTGGACTGTTCCCTGACCTCGGCTACAGGCCGTCCTGCCACAATATATAAAACACATAAAATCTGAAATAAAAGAAACACTTGTTAGCATACAAAGCAATCATCATGGCAATAACGTTACTATCATATAACAAACAGGGAGTGAAATTAGAGAGATATGAGGATAGTTGATATATTTTATAGAGAGCCCAAACATCAACATCTTCATTTAACCCTTTGGGCGATAGTGTGTCCAATTTATGGGTCCAGAAGGTCTCTTGAGCTGAAAGGGTTTTAACCCTATCACCTCCCCCCGATTACACGGTATATGTTGAATTCCCTTTCAGGTTAAAAATGAGATATCCTTATTATGATGTATCAAGAAATGGCGCGATACACTATGTTTGTCAAAGCCATTTTTAATATTTCTGATGTGTTCTTGAATTCGTATTTTAAGACTACGCTTGGTCCTTCCAACATATTGATATCCACATGCACATTCCAGGAGATATATTATAAAAATAGAAGTACAGAGAATAAAATCCTCAATAGAAAAAACGTCCTTAGTTGTATTAGATACAATTATTTTCCTGTCTGGATATAGGAATTTACATACGTAGCATTTTCCACAAACATGGTTCCCTTGAGATTTCACACCTAGCCAAACTTTATGAATAGTCCTACTGGAATCTAGATTAATATCACTAGGAGCTAGTAGATTTTTCAAGTTCCTAGCTCTCCAGAAGATAAATCGTGTTTTTTTCAAAAGAGGAGCACCCAAAATGTGGTCATGGCAAAGGATACCCCAATGTTTAGAAAAAATGCTTTCAATATTTTTATGAACTGAATTAAAGTCCATAATAAAGGCTATATCAACTTATTTATTAATTATGTTATGTACCTTATTTGTTCTGGGGATAAGCATTTTGCTACGATCCATATGTCTCACTTTGTCGAGTTCTTTCACAATTAAATCTTTTGAATATCCCCTCTCAATAAATCTATGAAAGAGCTTATCCGCCTGTTTATTGAAGACCTCAATGTTACTGCAATTTCTCCCAAGCCTCGTGAATTGCCCTCCTGGAATATTTTGAATCCACGAGTTCTTGTGATTGCTAGTAGCCATCAGCAGATTATTCATATCCACTTCCTTAAAGAAAGTCTCAGTTTCCACACCACCATCAGCAGAAGCTATTAGTCTTAGATCTAAAAAAAATCCATCTGAGTCGTATCAGTCTTATGTGTAAAAATAAGATTATAATTATTTTTGTTTAGATACAGCATAAACTGGTTAATGGATTCAAGATCACCATCCCACACACATAGAATATCATCTATGTAGCGCCGCCACATGATGACATTCTTGCTAAAGGGATTGTTAGTCCAAATGGAATGTTCCTACCATTCTCCCACATAAAGGTTTGCGAAACTAGGGGCAAAACGTGTCCCCATAGCTGTTCCGCAAACCTGTATGTAGAAGTCGGACAGAAACATGAAATAATTATGTTAAAGTATGAAACTAATTGACTAAAGGATTCATTTTCTGCTAAGTGGATGTAAAGATGGATCATCTTCAAGGAAGGAGTTCACGGCCTCCATCCCCTTTTGATGCGGAATATGGGTATAAAAGTCCTGTATATCATAGATAAGCCAGCTGTATGAGCTCTTCCATTCAAACTCATTAAAAAGAATCAATACCGCAGTGGAGTCTTTCAAATAAGATGTAAGTTTACCTTCATAAGGCTGAAGGGAGAAGTCTACATATTGACTCAAATTAGCAGTAAGAGATTGTATACCCGATACACAGTAATGGGTCTACACGGGGGGACTATTAAGGATTTATGCATCTTTGGTAGATGATAAAATATTGGTATCTTGGGAAAATCCGAATATAAAAAAAGTGAACTTGACAGGTGAAATAATAGACAAAGAAACTTCATCATCTAATATTGTCTTGAGGAGGCTCAAAAGTTCATTTGTGGGGTCTTTTTTCAGTTTCATATAAAAAGAAACATCATGAAGTAGTCTATGTGCCCCTTTTTCATAATCACACCGATTCTGCAGGTCTACCCCCCACCCTTATCAGCCTGTCTTATAATAAGATTTTTATTATCTCTCAAGATTTTGAGAGCTCCTTTCTTGAAGATGATCCATCTTTACATCCACTTAGCAGAAAATGTATCCTTCAGTCAATTAGTTTCATACTTGAACATAATTATTTCATGTTTCTGTCTGACTTCTACAAACAGGTTTGCGGAACAGCTATGGGGGCATGTTTTGCCCCTAGTTTCGCAAACCTGTATGTGGGAAAATGGGAGGAACATTCCATTTGGACTAACAATCCCTTTAGCAAGAATGTCATCACGTGGCGGCGCTACATAGATGATATTCTATGTGTGTGGGATGGTGATCTTGAATCCATCAATCAGTTTATGCTGTATCTAAACAAAAATAATTATAATCTTATTTTTACGCATAAGACTGATACGACTCAGATGGATTTTTTAGATCTAAGACTAATAGCTTCTGCTGATGGTGGTGTGGAAACTGAGACTTTCTTTAAGGACGTGAATATGAATAATCTGCTGATGGCTACTAGCAATCATAAGAACTCCTGGATTCGAAATATAGTCCAAGAGGGCAATTCACGAGGCTTAGGAGAAATTGCAGTAACATTGAGGTCTTAAATAAACAGGCGGATAAGCTTTTTCATAGATGTATTGATAGGGGATATTCAAAAGATTTACTTGTGAAAGAACTCGACAAAGTGAGACATACAGGCGAGACAACGAGTATTCTAAAGCTTGCCTTAAACTAGCCCGGTTACATGCTGCGTACATGCTGGGTGTAACCTGGCTAGTTTAAGGCAAGTTTAAGGCATTTCTGCATAGACTAATGACCCATTGGATTAACACAGCAGGGGTCCCTGGCAGTCCCATTCAGTTTGATTGGGACTGCCAGGGACCCCCGCTGTTAATCTGATGGGCCATTAGTCAATGCAGAAATTCCTTAAACTTGCCTTAAACACGACCCAGCATGTACCTGGGTCTTTTTGCCGATTGCCACTGGTTTGTGTTAGAATAACTGTCGGCACTACCGTATGGATCGTAGCAAAATGCTTATCCCCAGAACAAATAAGGTACATAACATAACTAATAAACAAGTTGATGCAGCCTTTATTACGGACTTTAATTCAGTTCATAAAAATATAGAAAGCATTTTTTCTAAACATTGGGGTATCCTTTGCCATGACTCCATTTTGGGTGCTCATCTCGTGAAAAAAACACGATTTATCTACAGGAGAACTAGGAACTTGAAAAATCTACTAGCTCCTAGTGATATTAATCTAGATTCCAGTAGTATTATTCATAAAGTTTGGCTAGGTGTGAAACCTCAAGGGAACCATGTTTGTGGAAAATGCTCAATAAATAAATTCCTACATCCAGACAGGAAAATAATTGCATCTAATACAACTAAGGAAGTTTTTTCTATTGAGGATTTTATTCTCTGTACTTCTATTTTTATAATATATCTCCTGGAATGTGCATGTGGATATCAATATGTTGGCAGGACCAAGCGTAGTCTTAAAATACGAATTCAATAACACATCAGAAATATTAAAAATGGCTTTGACAAACATAGTGTATCGCGCCATTTCTTGATACATCATAATAAGGATCCCACATTTTTAACCTGTAAGGGAATTCAACATATACCATGTAATCGGAGGGGAGGTGATAGGGTTAAAACCCTTTCAGCTCAAGAGACCTTCTGGATCCATAAATTGGACACACTATCGCCCAAAGGGTTAAATGAAGATGTTGATGTTTGGGCTCTCTATTAAATATATCAACTATCCTCATATCTCTCTAATTTCACTCTCTGTTTGTTATATGATAGTAACGTTATTGCCATGATGATTGCTTTGTATGCTAACAAGTGTTTCTTTTATTTCAGATTTTATGTGTTTTATATATAATTAAACTGACTGTTTATATTGGTTAAATGTAATTCTTTTCTAGCTGACATGACTGCCGCTCTGCTAACCCGATTGGCTGTTTGTGGCTAATTAGCTGACCAATGAGGGAAGCATGAAAGGTACTTAATGCCTCTGGGAAATAATGTTTTATTAAACCCTGATGAAGTAGCGTTAATGCTATGAAATGCATAGGATTACTGTTTTTATGTTAGTGCTATTACTATTTTAGTCTACCTCAAGTTATCCCGCAACACTGTGGTATTTTGCCGGTAACCCCGCACCTATGACATATCGCGGAGGAGTGACCGCTCTGTAGCGGAGACACTACTGGCTTCCCAAGCACACTCGCCACACTGTGTCTGTGTGTCTCAACGCCAGTAAATCCGCCCTTGTAATGTGTCACAGAGGAGTGACCGCTCTCAGCGGAGGTAGTGCTGGTTTGCTGAGCACACCCAAAGTGTTGCGTTTGGAGTTCTATCCTGTGTATA
The DNA here is from genome assembly GCA_036426205.1 of Ascaphus truei. NCBI lineage: Eukaryota > Metazoa > Chordata > Amphibia > Anura > Ascaphidae > Ascaphus > Ascaphus truei. Next base: position 26,024 of record WSYH01000651.1, read on the forward strand.
TACTTCTCACTGGTGCTGTATGTGCGGAGAGTACACACAATTTTGCCTGCAACTACAGACTATACATCACTCTGGAACTGTGAGACCATCTGAGGTGGGGAGATTCCCTTGATGAGACGAATACTCCATGATGGATTGACTGCACCACCTGTGAGAGAAATTACCACTCTTAAAGAACTGAGACGGAGTACTGAGACGATCACAGGCCACTTACCAAAGGGATCTGTTCCTGTTTACAGCTTCGGGTTCTGGTGACTGGTAACTTGTGTGTTCAACACACTCAATGCTCATGTTTCTACTCTTTGATGTACGCAGATAACTTACCCTGATTTTATTGTTAATTACATTTTATATACTTCACCATTTTCGTTTTTTGCACTGTTTTTTTGTTTACGCCTCTCTAGTGTTTGGGGGTGCTGAGACACCCCTTCATTATAGCTGCAGACGCATTCACGATACCTATCACGGTTTTGTATTATTTATTTTATTGTGTTGCTCTCACTAATTGGTTAGAGCTTTAGGGTATGTTCTAGTTGCACTTTAATCACTTAATTATTGTTATATCACTATCAGTGGTGATCTAGATGCGCACTCAACTTTTATATAAAGGCAGAGCCTCCAATTGCCAGCCAGGGTGGAACCAGGAAGTAAGCTCCGATATGCTGCTGGTGCACACAGGTGTGCCCTATGATGCAGCCTAATAGGGGATGGGGGCGTAACTGCTCGAGCGCCGACCTGCGCGTGTCACGGAGGTCAGGGGGCGGAGACTGGAGTGCGCGTCAATCCCACGCCGGTTCTGAATGTCCTTGGAGCAAGAGGGGGCGGGAACAATGGCGCGCCGACCCGTGCGTGTCACTGAGGTCAGGGTCCTGTCCATCCCCAGAGCGGGGGCGGGGCTTGGACCGCACATCAGCCGGGAGGCTGGATGAGCACACCCGTCATACGTCAGATCGGGGGCCGAATCCGCGGACGGGGAATCGGGCCGCGCAAGATCCGCGCGCGTACTGGGTCCACGAGACCATGCATCTTGAGTGTCCATCACAGAAGGTTTGTTGAGGTGAGGAGATGGTCTGCAGCCGCCAGGATGGCGAATCCTCACAAAACGGAGGAATAAATGCCTTCCACGACGACTCTTATTATAGCAGTGGGTCCTACCCTGCTATTGGCATCTTGTGAGAGGGTCTCTCCTGCGGGGACCTCTGACTCCCCTTCATCCTCCTCGGGTATTGCTGTTAAGGAAGAGAGTGATTGCTGTACTTATACGGGGAAGGACTTTGCACTTGTAGGGGATTGTTGAAGCTTCGGTCAAGCCCTAGCGATATGACCCTCTTGACCACATTGGTAGCAACGCGGCTCTCCGTATTGTCTTGAGCTGCCAGATTACCGAGTCTCGGGCCTAGGGCTCCCAGCGGAAGAAGCTTCGCTTTCCTTAATAGTCCATTTGGCTTTTGGACGGGTTTCCTCCTTGGTCTCGTCCTTGCGAGAGTCTTTAGTCTTCTTGTACAACCTAGTGTAGGCCGCATGACACTTCACCTTGTCCAGTAGGTCTTCTAACGAATGGGGGGTCCCCCTTCAATAGCGAGCATCTAATCATTACTACGATATGATTGGTGGGTATGGCTCCCCCCATTGGGTGCGCAGATACTCATTCACTTCTGAGGCCTTAATGACTTAGCGTAAACCTAGATCCCACAAGTTCAATTGGATCCGCTGTATAAACTCTGATAGGTTTTTGGCGGAGATTGTAGTATTTAGCCCATAACACTCACGTCGTCCTCCTTTTCGTAGGCCCGGATAAGAGAATGCATCATCTGTTGCGCCGTAACTTCCTTATGCTGGTCCTTGTACATCTTCATGGTGGTGGACGCGGGAGGCCGTAGACATTCCATTTCTTTTGTCTTTTTACCGCATCAGGACAGGTCCATTCTTCCTGTACCTCTGCAGTATATTCTTTCCAAACTTCAAATGCCTTCTCAGTGGTGGGAGTAGGCTTGACCCCTGAAAAGATTTTTAATTTGTGGTATGGCTGCGGGGGAGGGGATTCAGGCTTGGACCCACCCAATTGTTGTATGGTCTGGGCGAGCAGTTGTATATCTCCCATCCTAGTGGGGCTGGGGCTCCTTACACTTGAGCGACAGTTAGCACAGGATAAGGCACTGACCTCATCTCCTCAACTACTTCCTGGAGGGGATGGGGACAGGCGCATATTAATCTCTTGCAAGTCAATACTGGGGCTGCAGGGCTCTAGCTTGATCGGCATTTCAGGATAGATAACAGGACATCCTGAGCTGAGGGCCACCGTTGAGCCGTAAGTTGGATGGGCCTCTGTCTGCTGACAATTCACACCCCCAGTGACTAGTACAGCGCACCATAATCCGCCAGCGTCTGTGCGGCCACCCAGGATTTTAGCCTCCTCTAGGCCTGGATACTGCGTTAGTATTAAGCAAATCTCATAGGATGAGGTGTTGGTGGGAACTTGTCCTACAGCAAAGGTTTGTGAGGGCGGGACATGCCTCTTTACCGCCCATTCGTACACCTCTTGGCGGGAAGGTAATGTTAGATCTAGTGACATTTTTACTGAGATCGGGCACCCCAGGTCTGAATCTCAGCAGCACCTCCAAATGTAACCCTTGTTCCCCCCTGGGTACTGAAACTACCAGTGCTGCTGTCACCTGTTTGGCTAACAAGAGGCGTGAGCCTCCGACACTGGGAGCCTGGGGTATACATAGTATCTTGGTGCAGAGCCTCCACCGGCGAGGGATCCCAGTACACACACAGTAATTACACACGGGTATATGATAACAGTATTTACTATGCATAGAGTATAAATCATCCACATAACACAGCTAGCAGATTATCATCCCACCATAACACCTCCCGGGTGAAACCCCAAAGTACTGGAGTGCCTGGGCACTTAACCCCTGAGTATCCACAAGCAAGTCCATCCAAAAGAGTGTGTGTGGGATAGAACGCTTCACTGTGTGTTGGGGCCCCTTGAAGCACTTGTTAATACCTCCCTGGTCTCAGACCAGGACAACAATGGAAAATCCACAGATCAATGGCGTGGCTCTGCGCTGCAATCTGCTGCTATCCTTCCGATTGGATCCTTAGGTGGATGCCTCTGGAGGGACTTCCCGACTGGAGTAGACCCCTATAAATAGTCTCTATCATGGATGTCTGCGCAGTCTCCTCTGCAACAGGCTGCTCTTTCCTTCAGGCAACATGTCTCACACTAATACTACAGTGAAAGAGTCCCTATGCACTATGGCCTTTCCCTACAGCACACACATAGTCCCCTGACTCACTTTAGAGAAACTCTATCTGGGACCTTGGGGGCAATTCTGGCCTAGCCCACCGAAGCACTGCTTCGGGTACCCTACCTGCTCCCTCACTGTCCAGACCTTGACTGACCTCTGCCCTCCCAGCATGCAATATGTATCTCCTCCCCTTCCAGGGGAAACAGCATTTCCATTGGCTGCCGAGGGTCACCTGTTACAATCTCCCTAAGCATCATGGGAGTTGTAGTCCTTGCAGAGTCTCCTTATCCTTGCAGCCTCGTGCGCCTAGGGTATTGCGCAAGCGTGACACTGTCATGGCCGCCGCTGCTCGCGTCTGAGCATGCGCAACCTCGCGCACACACACATGGCGGCGCCCTGCGGAGGGAGCCGCCGGCGAGCCCGTTGCACTCCCTGCAACATCCCCCTGCATCGGAGGTAACGGAGGGGGAAATGGGAGACCGGGGGGAACGGAGGGGACCTGGCTACATCTAGTATATTACAAAAAAAGGAAAATTACAGTAAGTTGAACACATTTTCTCTTTTCTTGTTCCCCACATGGCAGTGGGTACTAATGGAGATATACCAAAGCTCACACAATGGGAGGGGAAAAAAAGACAAGGATATCAACTTTGAGATAACTGTTTATTTAATCTATAACCACTTGCAGAACTTTTCTGCCAAAGCTTGCACATCAAACATACTATTTCATGAATGTGTGAAATGTGAGGACCAGACTGCAGCTTTACAGATCTGCTATGGAGATGCTTAGGCTTTGAATGCCCATGAGGTAGAAAAGGCTCTGGTCAAATGTGCCTTTATTCCCTGCGAGACTTGTTTGCTTTTAAGATTGTAGGCCAACTTGATAGTTGAAGAAATTCATCCAAAAATGGTTGCCTTTGAGGCTTGCTGCCCTCTTCTAGGACCCTCAGGGATTATAAACAGCCTGATTTCTGTATTTTGTAATCCTGAGTAAGTACTGTATGTCTTCAAACATCTTACTACATCTAAATGATGTAGTCTTGCCATTTAGGATTAGTCGGATTTGGGCAGAAGGATGGAAGAATTATTGCTTGATTGGGATGAAACTAAGGGACAACTTTTGGAAGGAACTGTGACACCGGTTTTAGGACTGCTTTATTCTGGTGAGAAAAGGTTCCCTGCATGAGAGACTATAACTCTCCTACTCTTCTTGCAGGTGTAATTGCTATCAAAAATACTTTTTTCCAAGCTAGTAGTCTTAATGGTATTTGCTGCAATGGCTCAAATAGATTATCTACTAGAGACTATTTTCTTACCCCATTCCTGAAAACCGTGCCAGATACGATAATAAACTGAAGAGGTTGACACTTTTCTGGTTAACATTAGAGTTGATATTGTTCTATCGGAACAGCCTTTTTTCTTTAATGTTTGCCACCCAACCTCAATGCTGCCAAGGCCAATTTCCTCAGTTCTATGTGCTGTACTGGGCCTTGTTTAAAATGTTTATGGGACAGTGGGAAATGCTATGGTAGGTCTAGAGACATACTCTAGTAATCAGATATGGAAACCAAATAATTCTTGGCCAGTAAGGTACTATTGATACTACCTCTGCTTTGTCTCTTCTTACCTTTCCTAAGATGTTACTGCACCGACACACTTTATTCGAGCAAATACCCAGTATGTACCTGGCAGATACCTGGAATGCGCCGCTCCTCACCTCTGACAAGCCCCGTTGCGTTTGCCTTCCCAGCCTGGGTTCATGCCTGGCTGACGGGCGGCTGATCTGTTAAATGATAATGATTAGGATTTAATAGGCTGTAATGCTTCGCGTGTCTACCAGATGGCATAAATTCATGAATTGTAATGCAGTATATATATATATACTGTGCAGTATTGCAGCCAGCGGGAATAAAATGCTTCAATCCCTGCCTGGAAAATACCTCAATGCACTCGGGCAGAAAACAGTCACAAACCTCAATACACCCGGGTATACCCGAATTCGTGGGACTAGCCGAGCTCGAATAAAGTGTGTCGCCAGTGTAGCTATAAGAGGTACTGGTGGAAAAATATACGCCAGATCGAAGTTGCAAGATGTCTTGGATTGGACTTCGGCTGTAGTGGATCCCAGTGGCAGGAACAGCAGGGAGCATGGTAAGGGTCACAAGCAGAGGTCAGAGGCAGGCGGCAGATAGCCTAGTCAGGAAACAAGTAGAGGTCGGCAACGAGGAGACTGGAACAAGATAATAGCAATAGCAGTAAACACAGGAACCTAGCAAGAGCTGAGGAACCAGTATAAACAGGCAAGGGAGGAACAAGAAAGGGAGGCTTATATATGCAGGCTGAGCGGTAGAGCACAGGTGCAGTGGTGTCAGGTTTCAAGGTCTGGAATGTTCCTTAGCAGCAGCAATCCCGGTGGACAAGTATAGGCACTGCAGGCTAGAACAAGACATTGAGAGAGCGGAAGCAATCCCAGTGGCCAAGCATGAGTACAGCAGGCTAGAATATGATATTACTCCCCTCTCCTAAGAGCGTTCTCTGGACGATCCTTGCTAGGCTTGTCTGGATATCTCCGGGGGAAAGCTTTGATTAGTCGCGGAGCATGTACAAAATCTTTGGGTTCCCAAGACCTCTCCTCTGGGACATAGCTCCCCTAGTGAACCAGGTACTGTAGTTTCCCTTGGTGTAACCTGGAGTCCAAAATTCTCTCCACAATGAATTCTTCTTCGTTATCCACAAGGACAGGTTCAGGGGGAGGAAGTCTCCGTCCAGGAAACGGATTCTCACGGAAAGGTTTCAGCAGAGAAGGGTGTATTTTGTATGGTCTCAGGAAGCTCTAATCTAAAGGACACTGGATTTATTAGTGCTGAGATGCGAAATGTCCGATGTATTTTTGGCCCAATTTAATGGTTGAAACCTTTAAACGTAGATTTCTTGTAGAAAGCCAGAATTTATCCCCGACTTGAAATTCTGGGGATCGTCTGCGGGGTTGGTCTGCTGTTCTTTTGTACCTTACTTGAGTCTCACGAAGTGTCTCTTTGAGGTTCTCCTGGATGTCTCGCAGAATCTCCAGTTTCTCTGTAACTGCCGGAATGGGGCCCGAAGATGGAAAACGAGGAATAAAGATTGGATGAAATCCATAATTTGAGAAAAAAGGACTCTTCTTAGTCGATGAATGATGTGAGTTGTTGTATGAAAACTCAGCTAATGGTAGAAAATCAATCCAGTCATCCTGGAGATGACAAACAAAACATTGTAAGTATTGTTCTAAAGTCTGATTGGTCTTTTCTGTCTGGCCATTGGATTTGGGATGATAGCCAGACGACAAATGTAGTCAAATTCATAGAGAGGAACAGAAGTGAATTGTACCCCTCTATCGCATATGATCTCATCTGGGGCCCCGTGAAGCCGAAACACCTCTTTCACAATCAACTTGGCTGTCTGGTCTGCTGAAGGAAGATTATGTGCTGCAATGAAGTGAGCCATCTTTGTTAGTCGATCCAATACTACCAGAATGGTATTATGTCCACTTATTCGGGGCATGTCAACAATAAAATCCATTGATATGGACCCCCAAGGACAAGTTGGAACCAGAAGAGGCTGCAGCAACATGCCTGTTTTAGCCGTCCCTTCTTCTGGCTGAATCCCAGAGTACTGAATTACAATAAAAAAAATAAAACGGAATACCACAAATAAATACATTTCCTTTCAATGTTCCTCTCTCTCTTTTTTTAAATTATTTTTTCACTTGTTTCCCAACTAGGGACTCGCCTAGAAGACTTTGGCAGTGAACCTTTGCCTACTCTAGCTTCCATACTCTTCTGTGCCAAAAAGCAGCCTCCTGTGCCTCAGAAATTCTTCAGGAACATCAAACACCATTAGATGGTATTGCCGCTTTCAGTACTCTGGTGTGGTCTGCATGGTGCCAATGCAAATGGGATGTTAGCGCGCAATTGCCTCTTTAAGAGGGGAATGTGCAGGGGTGTTTGCGCATACACTCCAATTTCACCTTCCTGCTCAGAGGAACCAGCACGTCTTGGCTCCGCCATGTGCTCCACACTGCTTGCATTCTCAGATGCTTCCAAAGTCTTTCTGCCCGGTCACTGGGCCTCCGGCTTGCCATTCCGGATGGTGCTTTCTGGCAGACCTTCAGGGGGAGAGAAGCTAAGAACCCCCCCAGATTGAACTTCACTAACGCAGTCCTGGTGAATCCTCTTAAACAAATGACAAAATCTACTGCTATGCTGTCGGACAGGAAAACAACTGTTCTCCAGGTAGTCAGAGGGCTTTATATACCGAAGCCAAGCAGAAGACTTTGCTGTCCTACAATGCTGAAGGAGGAGCTAATCCCCTTTAGTACCCACTGCCATGTGGGGAACAGGAAATTATAATTTAAGTGTTCTGGTGCTTTTGGTCTCTTGGTTTTCATACTGCAGAACTGGGTAATTCATTTTTTTGCAAAAATTAGCTAATGTGTTTTGTTATCGTGTATTTTTCACCTTGAAATTGTACAAGTAACATATTATTTTAACAAAATTACAAAAACAAGACATCATTTACATAGAAACACAGAATTCCACTTGGCCCGCCAAGTCAACCCATTTTCAGATAATATTTGATTTTGTGCTTCTTTCATGTTTAGAATAACCTTATGTCTATCCCGAGTATTTTTTAATTCCCTTACTACTACTAGTACTATCTACCATGTCTTTAAATTATTAAGAATGTATTGATTTTGGACATCCGGTGCAGAGTAAGATACATATTTTCAAAGATCCAGAATACCCTCCCTTGCAATCATCTAAGGCAGGGGTGCCCAAACTTCCTCCGCTGCGCCCCCCTGCCTTCTCTCCCCCTGTGCCGTGCTCTCCCCCTTCCCTTTAATGCAGCATCCAATGACGCCGCAGGGTCATGTGACATCACAGGACCCGCAGCATCATTTGAGGCCGTGTCTCCATAGCAACAGGCGTAAAATGACATCATGTGACGTCTCATTGACACCCGTTGCCATGGAGATGCGTAGACTGAATCATGGACTAAAGCCAGGTAAGTGAGCCACACCCTCCCAAAAAAAAAGTCCTGCGCCCCCAGATAGAAGGCATGGCTATTCATCATTGGAAATTATAGAACAGAATGGGTGAAATAAAATATTTTATGTCATGTTTACACCTCAAACAAATATAATTAAACCTTGTCCTGGAAGATACTAAATAAATTGACTAAAATTAAAAATTATAATGTTATAATAATTTAGATCAGGTCCTTCTATATAGCTAGATGTAAAAAAAAACCAGATGTTTCTTTATGAAAACATAATGTTAAATTGATTCATACAGTATATGGATAATTCTTGATACTAGTGGTCTTGACTATAACTTTCTCATGGCCATGCAACTTTTTGCGGGATAAATTTCTGGCTAGTTCAGTTCAATCTCCTTTACAGAATATTGGAGGCAAAAATATAAATGATTGTCTTTTCAAATCATGCATACAAAGTTTCAGTCTAGGTTTGAATCTCCCTATAGGAAATGTCAGAATTTATTTATTTATTTATTTATAAAATATTTTACCAGGAAGTAATACATCGAGAGTTACCTCTCGTTTTCAAATATGTCCTGGGCACAGAGTAAAACAAATAGTACATGGTTACAAGTACAGTTACATAAATGAACAGGGTATACATTATATACAAGACATTGCGTGCACAGTTAAAGAAAATATATATTATGAGCGTATGAAACAGTTACAGACCAGGTTAAAATGTGAGACAGCCTTAGATTTGAAAGAACTTAAACTGGTGGTGGATGTGAGAGTCTCTGGTAGGTTGTTCCAGTTTTGGGGTGCACGGAAGGAGAAGGAGGAACGTCCGGATACTTTGTTGAGCCTTGGGACCATGAATAGTCTTTTGGAGTCTGATCTCAGGTGATAAGTGCTGCAGGTGGTAGGGGTGAGGAGCTTGTTCAGGTAGCTGAGTAGCTTGCCCATGAAGAATTTAAAGGCAAGACAGGAAAGGTGAACTTTGCGCCTAGACTCTAGTGTTGACCAATCTAGTTCTTTGAGCATTTCGCAGTGATGTGTGTTGTAGTTGCATTGGAGAACAAAACGACAAATTGAATTGTAGAGGGTGTCATGTTTGCTAAGGTGGGTTTGAGGAGCCGAGCCACATACTATGTCTCCATAGTCAATAATTGGCATTAGCATCTGCTGTGCGATACGCTTTCTGACCAGGAGACTTAGGGAGGATTTGTTCCTGTAAAGTACCCCTAGTTTGGCATAGGTCTTGGTTGTCAGGGTATCAATGTGCATCCCGAATGTTAAGTGGGAGTCAAACCATAAGCCCAGGTATTTAAAACTAGTGACAGGTGTTAGGGTGGTGTTAGCGTTGGTTCGAATCAGGAGCTCAGTCACTGGAAGCTTTACAAATTTAGTCTTGGTCCCAAATACCATTGTTACAGTCTTCCTGTGTCTTTTACACAGGTTTTGCACATCAGGAACATACCTGTGAAGAGAATGCAATTAGATCCATGTCATATCAGCTGAGATTATTGGTCTTGCATGAAGAAAGTGAGTATATTAACTGTAGTCTAACTGTATTTATCACTTAAAAAGCTCACTTTAAATGCCTCACTGTCTAATGCCTAATGTGGATATTTTCCACCCACTTTGCTAACTTGGACCATTTAAGGGGCTTGCTAAAAATAAAAAACAGAAAAAGTGCGCTACTTGTAATAATGTGTATATGAACTAATTCTATAATTGAAGTCATATAACAAACAACACCTCTGTGGATAGGTAACATACAGAACCTCTAGTGTTGGTGATAATTAGAATGGCATCGAATGCAGCTGTTGATATTTGGGTGAATCAGGACCCCTACACTACAAGAAAAACAAGAAAAAACAGCGCACAGCGCACATAGTGAAGTATGTTCGAAATAAATCTATATTAGTAAAGATAATAATTCTGCGTACATCAAGTATGATTAAACATTTACCGATGCCAAGTACGGGTAAAATCCGATCCCGTTTCTGCCTGCTATTTTGCAGCAGTCTGTTGATACACTGAGCAGCGGTTAAATTGGGTTCATTCCCTATGAGCCTAGAGGGTTGTGTGCTTTGCTCCACTTCAGTTATTTAACCCCAATTAATGTGTGAGCCTTGGTCCCTGGGTATACGACTTCGTTTAGTACTGTTTCCAGAGGCCATACTGAATATACATGGTGCCTTAAGGGAGACCTTCCCCGCCCGGAGACTTTGGACTTTCTTTACCATCTGGGTCTGCAACTATTGAAGTGAGATATCAGAGGAGACGGTTACATCAAGGAGGACTAATAGTGCAGCTTTGAGAGCAGCCACCTACCTGAGAGAGAACCACACGTCCTAGAAGCTATTGACTGAGAACATCAGAGGGTGCAGAGCCAAGACTGTTCCTGTTGCATCCTGGTGTCGGGTAACCTATGCCGTAATACATGGAAATGCTTGTTTAATCATACTTTATGTAGGCAGAATTATTATCTTTACTAATGTAGATTTATTTTGAACATACTTCACTATGTGCGGTGTGCGCTGTTTTTTCTTGTTTTGCTTGCTAAAAATTAGCTGTGATCAATATACATTTAATAACACTACATATAAGTGCAATCTAAGATTGTTCTGGGAAGCAGCAAACCCTTTTCAAGAGGTGATAACTCATCTTATACTGCATAAAAAAAATACAAAATGTAATCAGTCATATCTTTAATCTCATAAATTAATTTCTACTTTACAAAAATATAGGGGAATTACATCCCAGCGGGGACAGCATTTGAGAAATTTTTAGGAATTTGTATAAAAACTATTTACAAGAAAGAGGAGGAGATTGATCTTAATTAACAATTTGTTTTTTGAAAAATCAATTCCACAAATAAACAGTGATCAGTTATCAAATTTAAATGATCCCATCTCTACTGAAAAAATATTACAAGCTGTAAGATTCCTTAGAACCTTAAAAGATTCAGGCTCTGGTTGCTCTGGTGGCATTATAGTACCTTCGAGTTAAAAAAAAATCAAACAATAAACAAGTTTGACTCTAACAATTGTAATGACGCTTTATTAGAGTTCTCTTAAAACCTGGAAGAAATCAAATCAAGCCCTCTTCTGTTAGTCCAATTTCCATTTGAAATAGCTGATTATGAACTCTGTACTAAAATTTGGGCAGAAAAGATAAATTGATTATTACCAGAAATAATTAATAAAGAACAAACAGGTTTATATTGTGCAGAAACCCCGTTAAATATAAGAAAAGTTATTTCAGTTATTCAATATAGAAAACATATAGAATGTCAAACAACCCTTTTCATTTTAAGTTTAGAGGCTAAAAGAAACATTTAATTTAGTCAATATATACCTCAACAAATTGAATGGCATAATTCTTAATGGTGTGGACAAATGCCTCTGCAGAGGAAAGTCTCACACTGCCTCTGTTAGTCAGTAACAGATATGTTTAGGAGCTTGATTTCTCCTACTAAAATTTAAAATGGCTTCCCTTACTTCAACTTCAATGAAATATGGGTGTATACTGTGCTTCCCAAAAGAGGAATATTATTTTTATTGTTACAGTGCTGATCTAGGAAAGATTTTCAGAGACTGGTAAAGGGACATATTAATTAAGCATCATTCTGGCATAAGACACGTTCTGAGGCAGGAATACATCTTACAGCCCATTAAAGTAGACAAAAATATTCACCCGGCACCATGTGCATGTGAAATTAAGTAATCCAGTGAAGTGAATAATAGTATATGATACAGGCTGCAGCTCTACGCCAGTTGAACCTTCCTCTAGGGTTCTTGAAGTGGAAGTTGCAGAAATGCGGGGAGCGCAAGTAATCAGAAAAACAACAAAATATATATAGTGCAAAACCATTTATTTAAAAGTGAAAAAAAACAAAACAACTCTCACGAAATGCACACACAATGGATAAGGCATAATCAGGCATCAAATTCCATGTGGACTCAAAAGCACTGTACTTTTAGTCCCACGATGCAATGCTCAGATAAGATGTGCATAGAATGCAGTACACGAATCCCATGCAAAAAAGGAGAGATCAGAAGGATCGTCCAGATGGTAACAGTAATGTATTGAGTTGAAAGTAAGCCAAATACAAACTTACAATTGAAACCATATCAGTAAGCATTGAAAAAGTAGCAAGTAGATTTAATGGAGATGCGGTAACAGTCTCACAGTTAGAGGGTCTCATCAACACTCGTGTCAGGGAACTGGGGTGCTGTCAGCTCCGTTGGATGCTTGGTTCTCTCTGCTTCCGTCCCGTAACTGGCGTAACCGACGTAGTGAAGTTGATACCTCCAAATGATGACGCTTGCCCAGACTCTATGCGTTTCACTCTGTGCTTCATCAGGAGTAAGATCGGTTACACCGGTCATGGGATGGAAATCAAAAAGGACAGGTGTCCAAGGGAGCTGACAGTGCAACAGTTCCCTGACACGAGTGTTGGTGAGACCTGCTAACCATGAGACTGTTACCGCACCTCCATGACATGATTTTGCTACTTTTCCAATGCTTACAGATATGGGTTCAATTGTAAGTTTGTATTTGGCTTACTTTCACCTCCATACATTACTGTTACCATCTGCACTATCGTGCTGTTCTCTCCTTTTTTGCATGGGATTTGTGCACTACATTCTATGCACATCTTATCTGAGCATTGCGGGACTAAAAGTACAGTGCTTTAGAATCCACATAGGATTTAATGCCTGATTATGCCTCATCCATAATGAGTGTGCACTCTGTGAGATTATATATATATATATATATATATATATATATATATATATATATATATATATATACATGTAGAGGTATCAGTACCGTGTTAGCCGAGCTTCAATAATCAAAAAATAAATAGATGATACCGTCTGTGGCTAACGAAATGCTTTTATTTGTGCGAGCTTTCGAGATACACTGATCTCTTCTTACGGCGATGTTACAATGAATGAAGCAAGGATTACTTAAAAACAGATGCACCATGAGCGTTGTGCGCTGTGTCTTTTCTGTTTTTATCTGTTAGTTTAGGGGGTCCATGAGCCCCCCCTCCATCGCAGCTGCAGACGCTCAAATTAAGGTCACGTTATTTGATCCTATTACACTTTATCACGTCACTTTAATAGTAGTTGCGCACCTTATTTTCTTTTTCACTGCGGTTGCAAACCTCTCTTACTTACACACAGGTCTGTGTGTTTGTGGATATATATATTGTGACAAACAGCTTACTCCGGGGCTCCGCCGCTTGTCCAGGACGGTTAGAACACGGTCTTTTGGGGTAGGTTAAATGAGGAGGCGTCACGTACTGTTCCTTTAAACAGGCTGTGCCTGGTTTATTCAGTCCCAGATATATAGTGCATGTATATACCTCTGCAAAGCCCATTAAAGTGAAAGGGCATTAATGTGTCTTACAGCTTTTATTATATGCATGAGTGCAGTTTAATTAAAGTGGATCCTATAAACTTCACCACACACAAGGGCACCATAATGGTCAGCGGTATATTGTGTCGCAGTGCATTATTGTCCATTCTGTCAACACAAAGGGCTTATAGTCTAACGCTGGCCTTAAATGTCATTGTTCTTAATATGCCAACATTTGGCACTCATATAACACACTTTATACACTATGGAGTCTTACAAACCCCACACAGTGCCTTATAAATTACTGCTGTATGCCCAAACCTTGGATGCTAATTGTATCTATTACAACAATTACATCAATTATACATTTTTCACATGTATTAATGTTAAACCATTGAATGCCATTGAAGGCTTGAAGGCTTGAATTGATATCAGCCAATATTGATTGTTTGACACATTAATAGAGTTTAGTAAATACATGCATTTTTCTAAGAAATTACTGTTCATTCCATTCTTTGTTAGCTGGGAAAGAATTTTTTTTTTTCAAATTTTGGCTATGTTTGTTGATAATAGAAATACAAATGTACAGGTAAAAGTTTGAAGTAAAAATGCAAAGTATATATATTTTTAGAGAGTTTATAGGAGGCAAAAGATGACCTTTTTCTTGCACTCTTTTTATAGCTATATTAGAGAAATCTGATTGCTACATTTGTTTTAACATTTCCTTTAGGATGCAGTTATTTTTCATAGTTTGAGAAAAGTCACAAGTTCAGTGAATATGTAAAACCAGTGCCTCGTGATGAAATGACAAAAAGAAACATTCTTTTCCCATTATCATTTTCCTTTGTTCAAACCAGCAGCACTTTCAATGGTAGCAATAGTAATTGTAGAGCAATTTGCATGCACTATCAATATTAGATTATCATGACTAGCAAAAGTACTTATTGTATAATATAGAAGTTGACACTTGAAAACGTAGAATTACAGTTAAAACAGACCACCTTTCCAACAGACCATTACATTTCTAATTCTCTCCGCATGGGTCACGATAAATACCAGCAAGCTTTTCCTTCATGAATGATATCCTTTGGTCATACATCAAATCACATCAGCAAAATTCTTGTATGATGAATCAGTCGTGTAACTGCTTAACATTCTTATTTTACTGCATTTGTACTGATTTACAAGTTACACCTTCATGTTAATACATTAGATAGGTACAGAAAAGTCTCTTGGGATAATACATTTGTCATAAGACACTCTACTACCCAAAATTACAATATGCACAAACTGTGCAAGAAAAAGAGCATAGAAATAAACATTCATCAGGAATATGTATTATCTGGTTTCATACTAATAGCTGTCCAGTTTAAGGCCTTATACAGTACTATGGCCCAGATTGAAGGAAGTCAAGAGTGTTGGAGGGCAAATGTTACTGAAAATTTTAAATATAAAGGTAAACATAGCTGCATTGTATTCAATATTAAAATACTAACATTGAAGAGGCAGTGAAGTGAAGGAAAAGTGGCAGTGAGGTGGGGAGGGGGGAAGTGTCCTCAAAAGTGAGCATTTTCATAAGATTAAGAATGATCATCGTATTAATTAAGCTCCAAACATTGATCATCACTGGGCAAACTAGGAAATGTGTCTCAAATTTTCTTCACCTCATGTATTTTGGGGAACTAACCTGTGAAACTGCCTAAATTAGTGGGTTTTTTTTTACATATGATTTGAAAGTGGATGAACATGCCTCAAAAGAGGTGAACGTTGTCATAATACAGGACATGGATGCTTTGGATGTTCAATTTTACATGAAAAAAGTATGTTGTATTGCTACAGTATAATAAAAAAAAAATAGCCACAATATACTTAGTCATTTAATATATGCTGAATACTAAATTAAGGCTCTCAGAATAATGAAATGCTAAAATATACAGAAATTACTTTGATTAAAAAAAAGTTCTTGTTCATAGTTACAGATCTCTGTTTAAGCAAGACTGAAGTGAAATTATTTTGTCACCAACTAATGCACAACTTTTGCATTAACTAAAGCACTAACCTCAAACTTGTTTTTCACCATTTCATAAAATAGATCATAATATCAAAACATTCAAGAAAAAAGTATGCATTAATTATTGTAAAACACATCAATATACATTCTCTTTGCACTCAGGATCACTGGAGACTTTCTGGGCTATATTTGTTTATTCACAGTTGCAATTTAAAACATTAGCTCAGTTGAAGGTTAAAGAAATGCTTGCATGCTAATCTTCAGTATATTGAATATGTCAATCTACTGTATATTATTTGTCCCTGTTTATCAGTATGTTGTTAAATATGCACTATAATAAAACAAACCTAATTTTTGTTTCTTTGTTCTTTATAGAAATGGTGACATTGTTGATTTATGTAATGCTGATGGATTTTTAGCAAAGAAGAAGCAGGAAAGGTATCTTTACAGTTATATGTTTTTTTTTCTTGGTAAATATACAGTATTATATTTATTAATTATTATATCTGTACTTATTTATTGCATTAACTGACATATGCTTTTTTGCCTATAGAATTTTCTTTAATTGGTTAATATAACCATTCTATGAATAAGTACTGTACTCCCGTGCAGTAAATTTCAGTTGTCCGTGATGAAAATGTATAATTAGTTAGTTACAGAAAATGTAAAATATATAGACTAGGCAAACCACATTTTTTCACATTTGAAATATTGTCATTGTCATTGTATGTAATTCAACTTCCACAATGGCTCACTTGTTGTGCTATGCTAAAAGAATTTAAAAAGTGTATATATAGTACCATCATATTTCTATTTTGTATTCTGCTATGGTAGACAACTAATTATGATCGCAATTTTTGTCACTAATTGCAATGAAAAACAAACAACCTTATAAGCGCAGTTGGAGCAATTTCCTTCCACTAATCCAACTCATCCACCAACTGCAGAATTTTATTCTTGAATTATTCTCAAGACAAATGTAACACCCCCACCCCCATCTCATCTGGGGTCTGTAGTGGGAATGCCTACTCTGGTTACTCATCTTAGTGTGGTGCATACCTGCTGGTCACAGGGGGCCCTGAGTCTCCCGCATGTGCACTCACGGTTACAGCGCCTCCATCTCTTGCAGCCCCCAGAGATGTGGGGAGAAATCTCTGCAGGAGAACTACCTCTTCTTCTTCCTGATAGATTTCAGTCTCAGACAAGAAGAATGTGGAACAGCTGATCTTTATTCTGGTTGCTCTCTCACACAATCAAGGACAGTGTACAGCTTACATCGAATCAATTCTTATCAATCAGGTCTTCAGCTTTAGGATGTCCCTGGACCAACACTCCCGGCCACTAGCCACCAGGAGCAGTCCTTGCTCTTCCCTTACCCCCTGGTAGGGAAAGGGGAATAGTCTTCCACCTTTCCCCGCAGGGAAGGCACCCAGTAAGCAGAGCCCTGCTCCACTAGGTTGGATAGACTACACCTCTCTCACGGTAGAGGCAACACTGTTAATTGAGGAAATTCATCTCCTTAAGTCAGTTCCAGTAAGAACCAGCCCCCTGTCCCTGATTGGACAACAGACCTGATAGCACTACCTTCTCTGACTCACTGACTCACTCCAAAGGTTTAAGTGACAAAGGTGCTCCAACACTTAATCCCTTCAGTATTGAAATGTATGCAATAAGCAAATAAACAGGATAGGACAAGGGGGTATATAAGATGATGCTTGTAGTAAAGTCCCCAGATAGACGAATAATCCCTGAAGGGCAAGATGTAAGGTCGAAAACCCCAATCAAACCCTCATTGGGATGGTTTCTGGACTCACAATAAGTATTCAAGAGAATAAAGAATAGTACTCACAAATGCCCCTTTCCAATGTCCTGATAGGTCGTGCAGCCAGATGAAGAGATGCTGGTCTAGGAGAACAAAGAGGAAAAAACTAGCGCACTGCCAAGAGTGGGTCCCAAGCCAATGTGTTTAAAAAAATCTTTTATATTGATCCATCTTAAAAGTGGAGGTTAACACCCTCCTACGTGTTTCGCAGTATGTTTTGGGTCATTGTCCATCTGTAAAGAGAAGCACGTCCAATCAACTTAGCTGAATCTGAGCAGACAATATATCCCTATACACTTCAGAATTCATCCGGCTGCTTCTGTCTTCTGTCACATCATCAATAAACACTAGTGACCCAGTGCCATTGTAAGCCATGCATGCCCATGCCATCACATTGCCTCCACCGTGTTTTACAGATGATGTGGTATGCTTCGGATCATGAGCCATTCCAAGTCTTCTCCATACTTTGTTCTTCCCATCATTCTGGTACAGGTTGATCTTATAATAAATACAAATAAACTGTGACAAGCGCTAAACCTATTAATACAGTGCTGTGCACAAATGACTAAGCAGCCTGGTAACCTACTGAGACATCTCATATGTCTCAAACCAAAATAAAAATACAAAAATAGATACAAAACCTGGCGCATGAGTTAGTGTGATTAAAGTCCAAATAGAAAGGATAAAGTGATTAATAGTCCTACTTCTACGACTTAGAGTAGCCGGTGAGAAATGAACTCAGTTCACAGTTCCTAGAGGTGGAAGCCAGTTCTTCTCATGGGATGGAATTAATCTAGAAGTAGCTAGATCGCATGCAGGGGAGAGAAACTGTGCTTTAAACCTTCCTGGCCCGGGAGCTTCTGGTGTGGCACGAACCCCTCGTGGTGTCCTTAGCCTCCGTGGGTCTTGAAAAGTTGTCTCTTCCGATCTTGTCTCTAGGAATCCTGCACTTTTTTCTCCGGTAAGAAACAAAGAGGAACAGGGGATTGCGCAGCACAAACAAACTTTTAATGACGCCTTTCCTAAAACACAAATAAAATACTCACAAGTGAAGGTGAGTTTTAAAAACAATAAAGAAGTGCCCGGCCCAGCACACACAGCAGCCGCCTCAGTCACTGAGAGTCCTTCCCGGTACCGCGTGTACCTCACGTGTATCCGGCGTAGTTGGATGATGTCACCGTCTTCAGTATTGACTGGCAGCTGGAGTGTCTGAGACAATGCTTCTTAGGCTCCCTTACTGAGTTCATTTCTCACCGGCTACTCTAAGTCGTAGAAGTAGGACTATTAATCACTTTATCCTTTCTATTTACAGATTGATCTTAGTTTCATCTGTCCGAATAATGCTGTTCCAAAACTGGGCTGGCTTTTTTTAGATATTGTTTGGCAAAGTCTAATCTGGACTTTCTATTCTTGAGGCTTATGAATGGTTTGCACCTTGTGGTGAACCCTCTGTATTTGATCTGTGATTTGTCGACCACAAAGCAAGGAAGAGACAGCACACTCAGGAATATCAAAAAACGTGTATTAAGAAGAAAAAGCTGGCACAATCACCGACGTTTCGGTCCTAGACACAGGATATTCCTGAGTGTGCTGTCTCTTCCTTGCTTTGTGGTCCTGGGATCCTGGATTCACCTGGTAAGGAGTCTATTTATGCATACTTCCTGTATGGGACAAGCATCTATTTTTGCTTTACATGTGTGCCATCTGCCTATTTATATATATATACCCCCCCCCCCCCCCCCCCCCCATATATACCCGCATCATGTTCTGCACTTCCAGGGGGGCTGGGAACAGGCTCCTGTCACCCAGGAAAGTGTGACATGGAAGATAATAACACGTTTCTGAATAGAGCGCGTTTACGAAGGACAGGACAACGAGCGCTTCACCATCAGAACAGCGATAACACAGGATGTAACACTGTGTGTGCGTGTGTGTGATATTCTTCTCTCTACATATATTTAGTGTGTGTGTGTGTGTGTGTGTGTGTGTGTGTGTGTGTGTGTACATATATACATACATACATACATACATACATACCCCGGTTTAAGGACACTCACTATAAGTACACTCGCGAGTAAGGACATATCGCCCAATAGGCAAACAGCAACTCGCGCATGCGCCTGTCAGCACGTCCTGAACAGCAATACCGGCTCCCTACCTGTACCGAAGCTGTGCACAAGCGGGGAGCCTATAGAGCCTTTTACACATGCGTTATTTACACCTGTTATGCACGTATATGACGATTGCCGTACAGTACATGCATCGATAAGTGGGGAAAAAGGTAGTGCTTCACTTTAAGTACATTTTCGCTTTACATACATGCTCCGGTCCCATTGTGTACGTTAATGCGGGGTATGCCTGTACACACAATATAAATATATATATACACACATTAAATTATACACGCACATATATGGATATGTATGTCTTTATTTATATATAGCGTGATCCCTGTACGCAGCGCGTCGCAGCAGTAACACAGGGGATATAATAATATAACACGTAATGGGGAATAAGCGCATCAGACATAAAAGTAACATTAGGAAAAGGAGTCCCTGCCCCGCAGAGCTTACAGTCTAAGTGATAAGAGTGGAGAACTTAGAGACAGGTGTGTGTATATCTATATATATATATATATATATATATATATCTCCCATTTACTCTCCCGTCTTAATCCCTCTTCAGTGGGAGATCCTGCCTGTGACTCAGGCAGCCGCGGAGGGTTTAATACCCGCCCTCCCGCTTGGCGTTGTGACCCTGTCTCGCCGCGTGCTCTGAGCCATCTTTGGCAGCCTGTCTCTTCCTTGTTGTTATTGTTGTTGTTAGTACGGTTCACGTCGCCGCCCTGCCTCGTTCTCACGCACACACACACAGCCGCATGGCCAGACCGGGTGTCTCTCTCCCCTCTCTCTCTCCCCTCTCTCTCTCCCCTCTCTCTCTCCCCCCTCTCTCTCTCCCCTCTCTCTCCCTCCCCTCTCCCTCCCCTCTCTCTCCCCTCTCTCTCTCTCCCTGTTATTAATGGCTTCCCTTTTCTCTCGGGGAGGGTTTGTTTTGTGTGTATCTGGTAGTGCCGGGAGGGGCTGGGGGAGAGGGGTAGAGCCCACAGCACCACAGGCACAATAGATTTTGTTTACAACAGTTTCTCTTGCGCAAATAAGGAGGGGGCGCCATCAGGATTCTGCTCACAGTGTGTTCAGTCCCACGGAAGCCCCCTGGTACAGAGCAGTCGGCAGGGACACACTTGCACGCTCTCTCTCTTTCACTTGCGCGCTCTCTCTTTCACTTGTGCGCTCTCTTTCACTTGCGCGCTCGCTCTCTTTCACATGCGCGCTCTCTCTCTCACTTGCGCGCTCTCTCTCTCTTTCACTGGCGCTCACTCTTGCGCTCACACTCTCTCCCTCGCCCGCGCACTCTCTCCCTCGCCCGCGCACTCTCTCCCTCGCCCACGCACTCTCCCTTGCCCGCACACCCCACACCAATATACACACACTAATAAATATAAATACATAAATCTACACATACACTAATATATGCACACACACTAATACGCGCAAACATACACACCCAAATATATACACAGTGTGTGTGTGTGTGTACATGAACACACAGCACAATGTGTGTTATTTATTACATTGTGATAGTGATATCTGTGTGCCCATATAGCAGATTCATGAATCGCCCGCAATGTGTGTGTATAAATAAACATACAATATTATGTCTAAATACACATACAGTGCTTTATGTATGTGTGTGCACTAGTACAAAGCTGTGTGTGAGAGTATCACAGCCTGTATAAACGCATTTATCCGTCGATCATTCGCTTGTAAGAACAGTCTCATCACGAGATGTGTGATATATGTATATATGTGTTTGATATGTAGATATGGTATATATGTGTCTATGGTATATATGTAGGGAAGGTTGTGTATGTATGGTGTGTTTTATGATATGCAGGTATGACGTGTGTGTATGATATGTAGGTATGGTGCGTATGTGTTTAAAATTGTGTGTGTGTGTGTGTGTGTGTGTGTGTGTATATAGTATGTAGGTATGTATGTGTTTATAATATGTAGCTATGGTGTATATGGTATGTAGAGTAAATATGTGTATATATAGGTATGGTGTATATATGTGTTTATGATAGGTAGCTATGGTGTTTATTATGTGTGTGTGTGTGTGTGTGTGTGTGTGTGTGTGTGTGTGTGTGTGTGTGTGTGTGTGTTTGCTTGCATAGGATGATCCATGTACAGAGCACTTCACAGCAGTAATAAAGGCAACAGAACAACGAGCTGTAATACACAATATTCTTATTGTTGTTTACATTAGCAAGTCAAACAGGAAATTCCTGCCCCGAGGAGCTGACAATCTAAATGAAATGCAGATTAAGAGATCATAAAAATGCTCCACGTTTAATATAACTGAATCCACGTCCCCCGCCTTTCGTTCCCTCTGGGCTTAGCGGGGACAGTGTAACACAGACGCGCTTCTCATACACAGCGTGCCGTCTCCTGTATACTAGGCTGGGCGATCTCTCGTGTATAAACCTCTCGCGGTGTCCGAGCCTGCTACTTAGCGCAGGGGACGGCCAACGCCACTTCTCCAGGGCCACCAACAGATCAGGTTTTCAGGATATCCCTGCTTCAGCACAGGGGACTCAATCAGTGGCCCAGTCTCTGACTGCATCACCTGTGCTGAAGCAGGGATATCCATAATGCCTGGTATGTTGGTCTCCCTTGATGACACTGGGCAGTCCTGACTGTGGCCGCGGTTATAGTGGCCGCGTGCACGCAACATCGTGCTCCGCGAGTACAAATGTGCGTTTCTCAATGAGGCCGCCCATAGTGCGGGGAGCGCTGCAGAGCGACAGCGCAGGCGATTTGTGAAAATCCAATTGAATGGTTTATTTCCGCGTCACGTGTGCGGTTCAGCCAAAGAGGGCGAACGAGCCCGGTGATGCGTCCGCCACGCCTCCCCTTCGCCTCCAGCCTAGTGCATGTTTCACGCGACGGACAGGCGAGTGACGTCACGCGCACGCCACAACTATAATCGCGGCCTCAGAGTGTAAGCTCTGCAGGGCAGGAATCCCCCCACCCCCTATATATGTCTATATCTGTACACGTATAGCTGTATGATATGAGCGGAGAGATATGATCAGTTATTGATATTGTGCCAACATATTCCATTGTACTGTTGGGCTGGGGGATGATAGATGAGACTAACCTCTCCCCCTCTCACTCTCTCTCTCCCCTTCTCACTCTCTCTCCCCCTCTCATTCTCTCTCCCCTTCTCACTCTCTCTCCCCCTCTCACTCTCTCTCCCCCTCTCACTCTTCCCCTCCTCTCCCCCCCCACACCTCTGCCCCCCCCCCTCCCTCTCTTTCCTGCCCCTCTCTCCTGCAGACGGCGCTAAGCACCTTCTTTCAAGAGTCAAATGTCCCCAGCGCTCAGCATCACCCGCACATGGTGAGTACGCTCCTGGCACCCGCCGCTCAGTGGTGAACGCGCGGGGTTAATCTGTGTAGCGCTGCCTTGGGGGTTAATAGCTGGCCCTCAGCCTGGCATGCGCCTGGGCCTGCGGTCACCCGCTGGCAGGAATGTGTAGTGCGGCTCGGGGAGCACGTGACACTGCAGGGCCGGCACACGCATGTAAACACAGCACAGACCAAGCGTGTAACTGCGCAGCAAGATGTCCTCCGGGAACCGAGGGGGGGGGGGGGGGGGGGCTGTGTGTGTGTGTGTGTGTGTGTGTGTGTGGTCAACTGGCCTTATACTAACATACAGTAGGTCTCTCTCAGGATGGGAGTTAGCATCGTTAAACAAAATTAATTGTAACCAAGCTGCTCTGACAGATTCACAGCTTTTTGGTGAATAAACAAAGGACCAGTTTCATGTTTTGCAAATTGGGCACCATGGAGGTCCCCCGCTTTAGTACAGTATTTTCAAATTAGTATTTTTTTGCACAGAATTCTACTTTTAGATACAAACATGAATATCAATATTTTGTTCAATTTATTAGTTTAAAATATCATTTGTATTGCAAACATGCCTTTAATATTTGTTCTCAAATATTTAAAGATTTGTGCTGTCCTTTAGGGTTTTTGTAATAGTATTAATGTACGTTAAATCAGCATTAATACTTTGCTGTATGATAACACATCACATAACACATAGTGAACAGCCTGCATTGTCTTTGTCTCTGTGTTATTTGTTACTCGAGTACAAATCTAGACATTGTCACAGATGTAATGAAAAGTTCAGTCCGCGCTCTGGCTCTTTAAACTTTGAGTGTCATATCGCCTGAAGAAGTTTACTTTGTTAAACGAAACGCGTCGCGACTGTTGTGGCTGGCGGTTTTACTACCCACCACCAGTACACACTCAAGTGTACCGTTCCTGCTTATTTCCGATCGTTTCTATGCTATCAAAAACGGACAGGCATCCTAAGGACACCTATTGAAGGCCCCGGTTCCTGCACATGTGTGCTACACTCTGCACCACGCTACCACACGTGGAGGACAGGAGAGTGAACAGAGACAGCCCCAGCGCGCGGGTCTGATCTCTCAGAACTGAGATTACCCTTCATACTTCCTATGTGATGCCCTACTCCTGTGATAGACACCAGAATCGGGGATTATTAAAGAAATTTTATATGTAAGTTACTAATTTTATTATTTGTTGCTAATACAATATCTATCTCTCATCTTGGTGCGCTTTTGTGTTTTTTCTTGTTTTATTGTCACAGATGTCTAAGCATAGTTAGTCCTTGATAGCTACCAAGAGGCAAGGTAGGTCATGCAGAAACACTGAGAAGTGATGCAGATGCCAAGTATCAAGAAACGACTTTAATCTTTGGTCACATTATCTCAACTATTTTTTGACAGCTTTTTTAGACCATATTTGATGATATGTTCCTCTGCTCCATCAGCTTCATAATTGCATGCTAATCACCAAGGGGATGTGTATTTCGTGGAAATCCTCCCAAATACATTTGGATATAATATACAGTAGCACATTTTTTTTGCTTGATAAGGTCATGCATAAACACTGACGCAGTGCAGATACCAATAATAAGGAAATTACTTGAATCCTTTGTAATAATCTCCCAATTCTTTTTTGCATCTTTATTTTAGATCATACTTGATGATATACTGTATATCCCTCTGCTCCTCTGCTCCATGAGCTTCATAATTGCATGCTGATCACCAGAGTTTGTTGAAATTATCCCAAACACAATTTTTATTTAATATAGAATGCTTATTTTGCTTTATAGTATAGCAGTTTGGCCTGCTTTTACCACCAAATATTAGCAAGTTTAGAAAGAAAAAACCTTAAGTTTCTTCAGTACACCATTAGGATGATGAAGTTACAGTATGCCTTCTCAAAGCAATTTTTTAGGGCATTATATTAAGCTATCTTAGAAATTAGAGTGCACTAATTATGATATATCGCAAAATCTCCTTTTATATTTGTAGTCTTGGCTTCAACATTAATATGTGTAATTTATTTATAAACAACATGCACTTTAATAGAATGAACAATGTATTTTTGGGATATGGATGAGGACAAACTAATACTTTTTATTAAAGCTATCACACACAGATGAATATATCACAGGTACTGCATAGATAAATACAGATGTAGCAAGACTAACTAACCCCGACAGTGTCAGCTACTATTGTGTTGTGTGAGAGTCCAGACCCGCACTTAACGTTAATCAATCCAGGCTGTATTTGTCACTGTCTGAGGACCCTGAGCAGCCATTGCAATGCAAATGGTAAGCTTTGCTATATCTGTATATGCATAATACATACCGTATCAGCCGAAAAGCAAATATTTATCAATTAAAGATTTGACATGAGAGCTGTAAGGATAAGGGAATGACCAGGATTGCAAGAAAACAATTTGGGAAATTATTTTACCCTATAGAATTTTTGTGGCTTTATTTATTTATTTATAAAAGTTTTACCAGGAAATAATACATTGAGAGTTACCTCTCGTTTTCAAGTATGGTATGTATAATGTATTTCATTTAAAGATCATTTCCTTTGTCTGTGTGTTCACATTAATATAGAAAGAGGTATACGGTACCCTGACCACACACACACACACACACCACACACAAACACAACACACATTAAACCCCATTCACCATCACTTACAACACACACCCACACACACACACACACACACACACACACACACACACACACACACACGTAGTTTTAATTTCACTTCATACTGTATTTGTTTTATTGTATTTGCAGGTGAAAATATATGTGATTAGCACAGCATTTTAGGAAATTAACATCACAAGATTACAACCAACGAAGGGATTAATCCACCAAAATGTTGTGCTATACACATATGTTGGCCTGCATATAAAGCTAGTAGAGTGTGTACAGTGGGGGTACCGTATACCTATACCTATATGAAATTATTGGCCGCAAAGCAGTCCCTGCCTTTATCTCCAGGTAGCACTAGAAACTACCTATAAATAAAGTATTCCCCCAAATAATTGAGACAATAGCATCTGGAATTATATATTTTATTATTTCTATATCAGCTCCATGGACCTTCTACCCCAGGTTTTTGTGAAATGTGGGATAATGTTCTCTTCAGTGAGTATGTACAAGCATTATCCCATTAGCAGAAAAGTTTGACCATACAATGTCATCTTAGACATCATTACATGAGTCTTATTCACAATAAAATTGAAGCCCTTAATAAAGATAGACATATACACCTCGGTTAACCTACTGTTTGATGATAGCTAAATGAGGTCACAAGAGACTCAATGGAATTAGGCATGGTGTCTGCTTACTCTAAAGACAATTAGATGACTTGTGGTGTGGTCTCCTTATAAGGCATGACTAGTAACATTTCCTTGTTTAAGGTTGCACAAGCCCTCTTAATCAGACCAGGTACAGAGCAGAGAAATCGACATTACACCAATACATATAGCTGTACCACTTGGCTAAAGCTTTACTTTTAAATGCTCATTATGCTGTAGAAAGCAGTTGTTTTTTTAAACGTTGTTCATGTATGAGAATAACTGGATTGTGTAGTATAGCAGCTAAACCATTATCATTAATGTTGAGAACTACTGTATTTGCTTAACAAGTTACATAAAAATAGATATATTTATAATACTGTATGCAACATGTATTTAACAACAACAATTGGTTGCTTTACTGCTGTAGTATCAAGACTGGAATATAGAGGATGTATGTTTGCACAAACATATTGTTTCTAATTTTAAGATCTACATTTATTATATTTCAGTGACTATTGAAATTATTAAATAGGTGCTCACTTTTTGTAATGTATGTACATGGTATTTTAAACCAAATCATTTTTTGTATCCTTTTAATTATCTTTACAGAGAAAAGTTTTTATTTTCAAAATAAGCATTGGAAAAGACATGCAAATAATTGTTATAGTTTCAGGCTTTAACTTATTTTGAACAAGTAATTAATACTTAGCCTAATGAATACCAGATTTTTTTTTTAGTAATTTGAATCACCTGATCAGCACAGTTATACTGACTTATGGTATGTTGTCTTTTTCATCCTGTCCATATACTTCATTGTAAATTCCTCAGAATTTGTATACCATTTGGATGTATGGATGTAAAATATTTGATTGACCATTTTTTTGTTTCTTTGATACAAGCCCTAGAACAGCTGTACAGGAGATCATTAATACAAATATAATCATTGGTGTTTTGGGGAGCTCAAATTAGGAAACAAAATATGAAACACATGACATTGTGAAATATATGTTACAATTGGTAGATAAGATGCCGTGTGTGCAAATGCTGTACTTTATTGCACCTTCATCTATATTTATATATATAAAACTGAAAATGTTGTTTGTGAGTCCCTGTAGACCATTTGATTAATCCGTCGGTCCGCCAGCCCTCCCACGGATCTCATTGGCCGGTGTGTCTCGCCCCCCTCCCATGTGTCCCGCCCCGCAAGGCTCTCATTAGCCGGTTCGCTCTAACCCAGGGGTCCCCAACCCCCGGGCACACTGCTGCTGCTGCTGCTGCTGCTGCTGCTGCCGCCTGAGGTGAGGAAATGCTCCCTGGTGGTGGTGGCGGCGGCGGCGGATGTTGCTGTTGCTGCTGCTGCTGGGGGGGGGGGGGCTTAACTGAGATGTGTGAGTATTTGCCCCCACCCAGCTCCGTTTTCACCCCCCCAGCTCTGTTTTTGCCCCCCCAGCTCCGTTTTTGCACCTACCAACACACACAGTGACACACACACAGTGACAGACACACTGACACACAGTCACACACGTATTTTTAATAATATTGAGCAGGAGCAGGGGGCCCCCTGAGTTTATATTTCTGGCTCAGGGAACCCCCTGCTCACTGTACAATATTATTAAAAGGGGAGGGGTTTTTACATAGATTACAGTGAAGGCAGGGAGGTTTAAAAGAGAGAATAGGGGAGGGGGTTTTACATAGATTACTGTGAAGGCAGGGAAGTTTAAAAGAGAGAATAGGGGAGGGGGTTTTACAGTACATAGATTACAGTGAAGGCAGGGAGGTTGAAAGGAGAGAATAGGGGAGGGTTTTTTACATAGATTACAGTGAAGGCAGGGAGGTTTAAAAGAGAGAATGGGGAGGGGGTTTTACATAGATTACAGTTAAGGCAGGGAGGTTTAAAAGAGAATAGGGGAGGGGTTTTTACATAGATTACAGTGAAGGCAGGGATGAACTCTGGAACCTCCTCCTCCTCAGGTCCAGGGCTAGGGCTAGCTAGCAGCCCCCTCCCCTCAGGGATTTGGGCAGCAGGACCCGTTGTACCCTGCCTGCTGCCTTGTCGGTACATGCCTACCAGTGGAGACTTGGCCACACTCCTCCTCCTCCGGCCTATTTAGAGTTTAAAGTGCACTACTATTAACTTAACCTTTTATAACTTTTTTAACTGTCTGTATTTAAACCTGCGTAGCTAATTCTGGGTGTCAACGGTTTCCCCAACTCTCTATATATTTTTTTTACCCTTCTCAAAATTCTCCTGACCCCTCTAATCTGCTCCTTGTGCTATGCTGCTAAGCTTGATATTATGTTGTGTGAGCCCACTGTCTCCTCCCCTCCTCCATATGTGGCTCTTATGCCCTCGTTGATCAGTCTCCCTTCGGGCCATCTTTCCCCACTCTCTAGCCGTCCTTCATTCTCTTTCCCCCCTCCCTTCGCTTTCCCCCCTCCCTTCGCTTTTCCCCCTCCCTTCGCTTTCCCCCTTCCCTTCGCTTTCCCCTCTTTCAACTGTGTCCCCGGTGGCGGAATTCGCGCACCTCCACCAGGGCTCCCCTGTTCCCAGCTGCTGGCTCTGTCGTTGTCCTGGTTGTAGTCCGGCGCCATCTTCCGGTGCATCTCCACTTCTCGCGGCACTTCTGCGCTGATGTCTCTTCCGGCGTCGTCCCGCCTCCGTCCGCGTCACTTCCGGAATGACGTCATCGTTGGCGGGTTCGTCTTTACCAGGCTGGCAGTGAACTTCCAGTCTCTGCTGCTGCCGCCATCCTGGGGTGCGCGCCTTTTCCCTCTTCTTGGCGGGAAGGACTTCGGCCGCCATTTTCTCCACCATTTTCCAGGTTTGCGTGGATTTATTTTTCTACAGCCAGAACCACCAACAGTCTGCAGGAAAGTCTTCAGGGGTCTCAGCAGCAGTTTTTTGGGGTCTCTTCTGTCGCTCTCGAGTCCAGGCGATGTCTCCTCTACGGATATTCTTTCAAATGATTAGCAACTTTTTACATTATAACTTTGAACTGGCCCCTTTAAGGCTTAATTGGATGGTTGTTGCCATTCACGCCCCTGCTTTTTCCTTTCTCTTGTCCGCGGCATGCCTCACTGTCTGTCAGCTCGCTGTGGGGGGAGGACGTTCCGCAGATTCTTCCAGGTATGTAATTTTTTTATTAATATCCAGTTTTTTCAGGAACTCTTCATTGTCAGCTATGTGTTTAATGGTTACTGCTTGACCATTTTTTATCACTGCGAGACCAAAGGGATAGGTCCAGCGATACCTGATCCCTCTGTCTCTCAGTAGGCTATACGCTATGGTAATGAAGCAGCATTTCTGTACTTTTAATAATATTGTACAGGAGCAGGGGGCCCCCTGAGTTTAGATTTCTGGCTCAGGGAACCCCCTGCTCACTGTACAATATTATTAAAAATACAGAAATGCTGCTTCGTTACTATAGCACATAGCCGCTAAGGTAAAGAACGAGTGTTTATTTATATACAATATGTGTTTTAGTTATACTGTACATGTGCAGAGGGTCTCCGGAGCAGAACCGCTGTGGTTTCAGGTCCGGGGACCCCTTGCCCCCCGAGATACAGGCCCCTTTTGGGGGTGCCGGTATCCCTCTGCTTGGTTTACAGGTCGCGGTCACGTGATCGGGACCTTTAAACGCAGAGGGATACCGGCACCTCATAAAGGGGTCTGTATCTCGGGGGGCAGGGGGTCCCCCGACCTGAAACCAGTGCGGTTCAGCTCCCGAGACCCCCTGCACATCTACACTATAAATAAAAATGTATTTAAAATAAGTTTTAATGTGCCGCTGTTTGCGCAGAGAGAGAGCAGCGGATCTCTCTCTGCTGCAAACACATCTCACCCCCGTCGGCCCATAGTATCATTTACAGTATGTGCATATACTGTACAGTACTGTATGTGTACAGTACTGTATGTTAGGGGTTATAGGGGCTGTTGTTATACAGTATATATATATATATACAGTATATATACTGCATTACAATTCATTATAGGGGACGGCTTCAAAGAGAACAGCTCGCAAGCGCCCTCATGTGTTTTTACACGGCATTGCAGTATTGCAGCCAGCCGGAATAAAATGCTTCAATCCCTGCCGGGAAAATAACGCTATACACTCCGGCAGAAAACGATCACAAACCTCAATACACCGGAGTATACCCAAATTCGCGGGACTAGCCGAGCGAGAATAAAGTGTGTCGCCACTGTATAATGCTACTTTGTGAGTTTGTGACTAAATTTGGATGCCGGTGATGTCCTTGTTTCTTCTAATCTGTGTCGCTAGTGGTTCAATGCATAGGGCGAACAACAGGGGCGAGAGCGGGCAGCCCTGTCTTGTACCACTTTTAATGCTGAACAGCTCTGAGGGAAATCCCTGATGTAGGACCTTCGCTGTCGGCTTTGTGTATAATGCTTTGATTGCTCTTAAGATCTTTTCTCCAAAGCCAAAAGCTCAAAGCGTGGCCTCTAGATATGTCCAGTCTATTCTGTCGAAGGCCTTTTCTGCATCTAAGCTTAACACTATCCCCGGGATCTTGTTGGCATAAAATCAATTATGTCTATGACCCTTCTGGTGTTGTCGGCCGCTTGTCTATCTCTAATAAAACCAACTTGATCCGGGTGAATCAGCCTCGGCAGAACAGCACTCAGTCTATTGGCCAATAATTATGCGTATAATATGACATCCAAATTTATTAGGGATATCGGCCTGTAACTCTGACAATTTGAGGGGTCTTTATATTTTTTATGGATTAAAGAGATTGACGCCTGGAGCATCTGGTTCGAGAATGACTCCCCTTCTAGGACTGCGTTGAACATCCTTAACATGTGTGGAGCCAAGATCTTACTAAATCTTTTATAATAAAGGTTAGAGAACCCATCCGGGCCTGGAGCCTTTGATGGTTTTAAGTGTTTTATCACCTCTTCCAGCTCCTCTATTGAAAACTCATCCTGAAGTGTCTCGCGCTCCAATCTTCCCAACCTAGGTAAAGCTGAGACTGCTAGGAAACTCTTAAGGGCGTTACTCGTCTTTACGTTATGGATCACCTTCTCCCCGTCATATAGCTTTTCATAATATGACTTAAACTCTCCTACTATATTTTTAGGGTTGGAGGTTAACTCTCCATTTTGATTCCGAATTGAGTGAATATTATAATTTGTCTGCCTATTCCTGATCTTGTTAGCTAGCAAGGTGTCCGGCTTGTTCACCTTTTCATAGAATTTCCTCTTAGTCCAACTCAGTGCTTTCTCGCCTGGGAGGTAAGGAGTAGGTAAGGTTCAGTTCTTACATCCCTTAGCTCCCGTAGTGTGTCTTCTCTACCTGTCCTGCTATGTAGGATAGAGAGCTCATGTAGCCTAGACCTCAGTTGGGATAATTTAGATTATTTCCGTTTTTCCCTACCTGCTGCTATGCCAATTAGTGTTCCTCTCAATGTGGCCTTATGATCCTCCCACTAGGTGACCTGGGATTCCACACTGCCTTTGTTGATTTTGAAGAATTGTGTTAATTCTTCAGATACTGACTGTATTACTTCTGGAATCTTAATCATTGCCTCATTAATTTTCCAATTTGCTCCTGGACTGTCCACTCTAATTTGTGAGCACCCCGTTCAACGGATGCATGATATGACCATGAAATATCATGGATCATGGTATATGTGATCTGCGGAACCATTCTATTTGACATAAAGATGTAGTCGATTCTGCTGTACTGCTGCGGCCGAGTTTATTCGAGCATTTGCCCGTTCTCGGTCGCAGCAGTTACCTGGCGCACGCCGGAGGGTGCCGGGCGCGCGCCGTAGCAGCGGAGGAGAGGCCCGCCGATCGCGGCTTCCCCCTCTCCTCTCCGGGTCCGCCGGGTCCCCCGGAACCCCCTGCCGCCGTCCCCCACATCGCGGGACACCAGGGCTCCCTCGGGGAGCCCTGGACGCGCGTGCAGGGGGCGCAGGCACCCGATGACGCGTGACCGCGCATCGGTGACGCGCGGCACGCCGAGGGGATGCCACTTGCAAGCCGGGAAATCTCCCGGCTTGCGGAACTGGCCACACTTCAATAAAGTGTGTCGCCAGTGTAGCTATCGTGTGGGTGCGAGTAAAACGTGTAGCCTTTCTCTCCTGGGTGATGCTCTCTCCAGATGTCCACTAAATTCCTTTCTTGGAGGCCTCTCAGGAGGGCTACTGTATTTTTATCGTGACCTTTCTTTTTCCTATGTGTTGTCCTATCTATGGAGGGGTCTGAGGTTGTGTTAAAATCGCCTGCCAGTATTATATTTCCTTCCGCCATTTTTTCTAGAGTTGCGAAGAATCTCGTGTAAAACTGTGGCTCACTCTCACAAGGCGCATACACATTTGCTAATGTAATCCTACAGTTTTGGATTACTCCAACTAAAATGATGTATCTGCCATTTGTGTCTTGCGTTATTTTTTCTATGTGGAAAGGCATTTTGTTGTTGAATAAGATAGCGATCCACCTCATTTTTACCTTCGCAGAGGCCAGGTAGAACTGCCTGTAATTTTTATTTAAGTATTTGGGACTGCTACTTGCGCTAAAGTGTGTCTCCTGTAAAAACAGGATATCTGGCCTCGTTCTCCTGAACTCCGTGAAGGCAATCCGTCTCTTCCTGGGGCTATTGAACCCCTGTACTTTCTGTGTAAGATGTGTCACAGGCATTTGTGTGTCATGTGTGTGTAGCTGCACTTGCTCACCCTTAGCCGGCCTTGGTACTGATGCCAACTGCTATTCCAGGTTTGATGGCGCTGATTCTGCTGTATGTTCTTCACGTCGCTCTTCCGGGAGGAACACAGGGAGGGGAAGGGGACACACACAATAGGGATAACATTGGGAAACATATATATATATATAACAGTTAATTCTGTGCCTTTACTGGCCTGTGCAGACCTTGGCACAGCTGCCCTGGGGTAACCACTGAACTCTGGAACCTCCTCCTCCTCAGGTCCAGGGCTAGGGCTAGCTAGCAGCCCCCTCCCCTCAGGGATTTGGGCAGCAGGACCCGTTGTACCCTGCCTGCTGCCTTGTCGGTACATGCCTACCAGTGGAGACTTGGCCACACTCCTCCTCCTCCGGCCTATTTAGAGTTTAAAGTGCACTACTATTAACTTAACCTTTTATAACTTTTTTAACTGTCTGTATTTAAACCTGCGTAGCTAATTCTGGGTGTCAACGGTTTCCCCAACTCTCTATATATTTTTTTTACCCTTCTCAAAATTCTCCTGACCCCTCTAATCTGCTCCTTGTGCTATGCTGCTAAGCTTGATATTATGTTGTGTGAGCCCACTGTCTCCTCCCCTCCTCCATATGTGGCTCTTATGCCCTCGTTGATCAGTCTCCCTTCGGGCCATCTTTCCCCACTCTCTAGCCGTCCTTCATTCTCTTTCCCCCCTCCCTTCGCTTTCCCCCCTCCCTTCGCTTTTCCCCCTCCCTTCGCTTTCCCCCTTCCCTTCGCTTTCCCCTCTTTCAACTGTGTCCCCGGTGGCGGAATTCGCGCACCTCCACCAGGGCTCCCCTGTTCCCAGCTGCTGGCTCTGTCGTTGTCCTGGTTGTAGTCCGGCGCCATCTTCCGGTGCATCTCCACTTCTCGCGGCACTTCTGCGCTGATGTCTCTTCCGGCGTCGTCCCGCCTCCGTCCGCGTCACTTCCGGAATGACGTCATCGTTGGCGGGTTCGTCTTTACCAGGCTGGCAGTGAACTTCCAGTCTCTGCTGCTGCCGCCATCCTGGGGTGCGCGCCTTTTCCCTCTTCTTGGCGGGAAGGACTTCGGCCGCCATTTTCTCCACCATTTTCCAGGTTTGCGTGGATTTATTTTTCTACAGCCAGAACCACCAACAGTCTGCAGGAAAGTCTTCAGGGGTCTCAGCAGCAGTTTTTTGGGGTCTCTTCTGTCGCTCTCGAGTCCAGGCGATGTCTCCTCTACGGATATTCTTTCAAATGATTAGCAACTTTTTACATTATAACTTTGAACTGGCCCCTTTAAGGCTTAATTGGATGGTTGTTGCCATTCACGCCCCTGCTTTTTCCTTTCTCTTGTCCGCGGCATGCCTCACTGTCTGTCAGCTCGCTGTGGGGGGAGGACGTTCCGCAGATTCTTCCAGGTATGTAATTTTTTTATTAATATCCAGTTTTTTCAGGAACTCTTCATTGTCAGCTATGTGTTTAATGGTTACTGCTTGACCATTTTTTATCACTGCGAGACCAAAGGGATAGGTCCAGCGATACCTGATCCCTCTGTCTCTCAGTAGGCTATACGCTATGGTAATGAAGCAGCATTTCTGTACTTTTAATAATATTGTACAGGAGCAGGGGGCCCCCTGAGTTTAGATTTCTGGCTCAGGGAACCCCCTGCTCACTGTACAATATTATTAAAAATACAGAAATGCTGCTTCGTTACTATAGCACATAGCCGCTAAGGTAAAGAACGAGTGTTTATTTATATACAATATGTGTTTTAGTTATACTGTACATGTGCAGAGGGTCTCCGGAGCAGAACTGCTGTGGTTTCAGGTCCGGGGACACCCTGCCCCCCGAGATACAGGCCCCTTTTGGGGGTGCCGGTATCCCTCTGCTTGGTTTACAGGTCGCGGTCACGTGATCGGGACCTTTAAACACAGAGGGATACCGGCACCTCATAAAGGGGTCTGTATCTCGGGGGGCAGGGGGTCCCCCGACCTGAAACCAGTGCGGTTCAGCTCCCGAGACCCCCTGCACATCTACACTATAAATAAAAATGTATTTAAAATAAGTTTTAATGTGCCGCTGTTTGCGCAGAGAGAGAGCAGCGGATCTCTCTCTGCTGCAAACACATCTCACCCCCGTCGGCCCATAGTATCATTTACAGTATGTGCATATACTGTACAGTACTGTATGTGTACAGTACTGTATGTTAGGGGTTATAGGGGCTGTTGTTATACAGTATATATATATATATGTCAGTCAGTGTGTGTGTGTGTGTGTGTGTGTGTGTGTGTGTGTGTGTGTGTGTGTGTGTGTGTGTGTGTGTGTGTGTGTGTGTGTGTGTGTGTGTGTGTGTGTGTGTGTGTGTGTGTGTGTGTGTGTGTGTGTGTGTGTGTGTGTGTGTGTGTGTGTGTGTGTGTGTGTGTGTGTGTGTGTGTGTGTGTGTGTGTGTGTGTGTGTGTAGTCTCTGCTGCTGCCGCCATCCTGGGTGCGCGCCTTTTCCCTCTTTTGGGGAAGGACTTCGGCCGCCATTTTTCTCCACCATTTTCCAGGTTGCGTGGATTTATTTTTCTACAGCCAGAAACACCAACAGTCTGCAGGAAAGTCTTCAGGGGGTCACGCAGCAGTTTTTTGGGGTCTCTTCTGTCGTCCTCGAGTCCAGGCGATGTCTCCTCTACGGATATTCTTTCAAATGATTAGCCAACTTTTACATTATAACTTTGAATGGCCCCTAAGGCTTAATTGGATGGTTGTTGCCATTCACGCCCCTGTTTTTCCTTCTCTTGTCCGCGGCATGCCTCACTGTCTGTCAGCTCGCTGTGGGGGGAGGACGTTCGCAGATTCTTCCAGGTATGTAATTTTTTTATTAATATCCAGTTTTTTCAGGAACTCTTCATTGTCAGCTATGTGTTTAATGGTTACTGCTTGACCATTTTTTATCACTGCGAGACCAAAGGGATAGGTCCAGCGATACCTGATCCCTCTGTCTCTCAGTAGGCTGGTGACAGGCTGTAAGACCCTTCTTTTATTGAGAGTAATAGGGGAGATATCTTGGAATATCTGCATCTTTATACCTTCGAAGTTCACTGTGGGAGAGGACCGTGTGATCTTGCAAAGTTCTTCCTTTACTTTAAAGTAATGTAGGCGGAGGATCACATCCCTCGGGGGGTTCTGTGGCAAGGGTTTAGCCCTGAGGGCATGATGACAACGGTCCATCATTAATTCAGCCTCTGTTTTCCCTGGCAAGAGGGAAGTCATCCAGCGGCTCAGGAAATCTTTGCAGTCCTGTACCTCTTCAGTGATCCTCGTATCCGCAAGTTGTTTTTCCTGCCCCTATTCTCTCCGTCCTACTGTTTGTCTTCTATGTCGGTCACCCTTTGTTCCAGTCGCTGCAGTCTTTTGTTGATGTCTGCCTGTGTTCTGATCGTGTTATCCATTTGCTCCTCTAGGGCATTGGTGCGGTTCCAATGCTTAAAATATATTTTCGAGATTTTCAATTTCTCCATGAAAGAAGTTTTTAAGTTCCAAGGGAAGTTTAGCCAACTCCCCCTTAAGCTCGGTCCGGTCCCCGATCTCCCCCTTGCTCTTTGTGGTATCTGTGGTCGGACATTTCTTGTTCTTCACACTCTCCCGTGAT
Source organism: Ascaphus truei (assembly GCA_036426205.1). Classification (NCBI taxonomy): domain Eukaryota; kingdom Metazoa; phylum Chordata; class Amphibia; order Anura; family Ascaphidae; genus Ascaphus; species Ascaphus truei. Next base: position 62,599 of record WSYH01000651.1, read on the forward strand.
GCTTCAGTGGTAAGAAATCGACCTCAAATTCAGTGCTTTTTGTTGTATTTTTGTTGTGCCCTTGTTTGGCATCGTATTCACTGGGCTTCTCTGATATTTTGGGGCTTTTATTAGTGACTTATCTGCCGTTTTTTTGCTTTAATTGCCGGCGGGTGGTGGAGCTCTCAACCTAAGCTGCCATCTACTGTCCCGTCGCGCATGCTCCAAAAGCTGATTTTTTAAACCTACTGTGTGTGTTTAGCCCCCTACTTTTCATTGTTGTGCTCCTCTTCTATCCCCTGGATGACCTCTTCTGCTACTTCAGGCGTGACGCACACACATTGGATGGCTGTTGATTATGTGAGTAATTCCCTTCCTTGATTATTTGGATAGGATGACCTTTATGCTAGTACTATTCCAGAGGGACTGGCTAAGTGATACTATGTGAGAGGATTAATTATTCAGCTATTGCCTGTCATTATCACTTGTATTGTCAGTTCATTATACCTCTACAGGATTACTTATGCACTCGGTCTTAGGGTCTCACCGGACATTTATTAAAGCCTGTCCTATATTCTCTTGCATACTACTCAGGATTTGATTATGCTATATGTGTCCTGGACTTACTGAGCACCGATATTCAGAACTTGTTTCTGTACACCTACTTGTGCAGATAATGTATTGTTTTTGTTGTTTGATGTACAATATTTTTGTTTATGTATAAAATGATTTCAATTATATATAATGGGGGGAAAATAAGCATAATTAAAAAAAAATATGTAGAGTTTTGGGGTGGTGCTTAGTAGTAAGTTTGTGTCAAGCTTTACCAGCCTGTCAAGTCCCGGTCTTGTAACACAGACGTAATTGTGGGACTCGGCTCATTATGCCTGTAAGGAAAATGGTGGGGTATATTATGTATTTGAATCAATCTGGTGCTACAGGTGTTAATGTGATTACCGTTTGTTTAAAAAAATACAATATATGGGTTTATTATAGGTCAATACTCTTCCTGGTTCTTTGCAGAGCTTCAAAGAGGTCTTAATTGGTGTATTATCACTTGTGGCCAACTAAAAGTACAAGATGTGTTTTATGGGGCTGATAGAATCTCGAGATAAGGGCAGTTGTTTTGCCAGAGATGGGATTAATATATGTCTCTGTTGACATCTTTATAAACAGGATCCATTTAATGTTTCTTTCATAGGCATTCACTAAAGTGTTTTGCAAGGGTCAGGGGGGCATGACAAAGAAAGTATTCTATAAGAGAGTGAATTTATAAAGAATTAGGATATCTGGTGATAACTTCTACTCTACAGTATAACATTCAGATATCTGTTATCGTTGCAATGAGATGAATGCAATAGGACCTAACACTACATGGGTAAGAGGTGCCAATGATATATATCCATTTGTCACTCAAATTTAGGAGCATGTCGATCTCGTTACATCCGTCATAATCACCTGAATCTATTGATATGACTCACGTGTGTTTAAGTATTAGAGAAAGGAAGATAAGTGCATTTATAAATTGAGGAAAGAACTAAAACGTTTTTAGGAGATTTTTTCTGTTGTAAAACCGACAACCTAGCAGCTGATTTACGACAGGGGTGAGCTGTGACAAAAATGGCATACCTGTGATCATGTGACCTGCATACGGGACAAGGATTAATACACAGCTCTATAGCGGGCCCACTTTTTACCTTCACAAATGTCTCTCAAATGAACACTATATTCCCTCAATCCGTCCAAAAATACCATCTGTCACAAACAGCACACAAGTGAGCACGTGACTTAGATATACAACCAGGGTTAATACACATGGCTACTCTAGCCAACTCACCTTTCTCCTGCGCAAGGTACTTTCAATGAGTTAATATTAACTCCTTACACAATTGCAATCATGTCCCTACTGCCCCAAATAATAGCAAAAAAAGCTGTGTGTGCTGTGCACGCGCATAGTAAGTGAAACTTCTTTGACTTTTGTCACAGAAATTGTATTTGTGTTGGTGATGTTTTAATTAAAAATCAAAATACAATTTCATTGACAAAACGCAAATAAATTTGACTTAGAATGCGCGTGCTCTGCACACATCGCCTGTATTAGCTATTTGCACTAAGTGTGAATTCCTCGTTGTGTGCGGAGGTGTGTGTGGTGTGTGTCAGTTGTGTATGTGTGTGTGTGTGTCAGTCAGTGTGTGTGGTGTGTGTAGTGTGTCAGTCAGTGTGTGTGTGTGTATGTGTGTCAGTCAGTGGGTTTGTGTGTGTGTGTGTTATGTGTGTGTCAGTGTTTGTGTGTGTGTGTGTGTGGTGTGTGTGTTGTGTGTGTGTGTGTGTGTGTGTGTGTGTGTTGTGGTGTGTGGTGTGTGTG